>JAVTVY010013187.1:0-56228 GCA_036873755.1 Hanleya hanleyi | reverse complement strand
TATGGTTTGTTCTTCCATAGCCATATTTATTCAGCGAGGTCTATATAAACGGTTCGGGAAAATGTGGTTTAAGTGACAGTAAAGAGGGCGCTGGTATCGTCGACTGTGATTGGCCGTGGTTCACGGAAGTGCGGTAGCCCTATATAAGCTTGAGCTGACGTAGAGATCGGGGACAGACTAGAAAGAAAGTGCTGGAGGAACACACGCCAGGTCAGCCTGTAACTTCTTGATTTTGGCATAATTACGGTTGAGCTGTAATGCAGTTGTTTTTGGCCTGGGAATCTAAAAGCTTGTAAATCCTGTAGTTAGTGTAACCTGTAACAAACACGCCAATCCAATGAGAATTTGCCGGCTCGCATCTTCAGGTGGAAACGTGTTTTGTGGTTATACTATAGTTTAGGGAACACGACAGTGTGTTCGTGTTGTATGTAGTTTTGGGACCATGGGTAATACTGTAATGAGACATGTGTTTGCCTGTAGCACATTTAGGCAACTTGCATGGTCTAACTTCAGTATGAAATAGGGCTTTTAGATCTATATACCAGTAGGTTGATAATTTCGACATTATTGCTGTGCTATCTCGCTGCACTGGGACTAAAGCCACAATATTTGTGTCGATTTGTTGACCGTGAAGCGGTATATATGCTAAGTCAGGAATTCCCTCCCCCCAAGAAATATACAACTGCACTAAACACAGGGAGAAATAAGCCAAACTTCCACTGCCATAATACAACGACGCAAACGGCTGTGCAACGCTATACGGGCGAAAACGAGCACCGTGATTACGGCCGGGCGAAGCAAATCAAGTACAGGCGGGCGTGCTGCTTTCATCAAGAAACGTCGGTAAACCGTGTATTCCGGGGGCCCAGCAAACAGGGTCGAGTAGTCGGCTACACGAACGGCGTCCAGCAGGGAAAGAGAGAAGTACAGAACATCGTACAGGACAGAAAGATACAGCACACCGAGTACCCAAGAAATAAACAGCACACAGATCCCACAGAAAGATACAGCACACAGATTCCACCAAGAGGAGACGTGTATTTATCACACGTTAAATGAAGAAACACAGACCACAGATTACACAGTCAAGAAAGCCACAGACCACAGATCCATACAGGGAAGAAATGCGTATTTATCACGCATAAAGGCATGGTGCAGATGGGCCAGCTTTTATCGATGTAAAAGTAGTAACAAAACATACAGGTTCCAGTAGGACACGTGTATTTATCACACGTTACAGAAGGCGGGCTTCCTTTCACCGATGTAAAAGTGGTAACAAGATTTACAGACAGTAAAGAGAAGCCAAGGCACAGCAAAGGCAGATTTCTGAAACGTCGGTTAGACGTGAAATCTGCAGGGTCGCTAACTACAGACTTACAGACTGTACAGACAAGCCATGTACAGACAAGCCAAGGCACAGCACAGACAGATTTCTGAAACGTCGATTAGACGTGAAATCTGAACGTACCGTACGATGTTTCATCGGTACCAAATGAAAGAGTAATAGCACATTATATACCCATGTAAGCAGACTGGTGAGCTGACAAGTTACGGTCAAGCTCCGACGACTGGGGGTGAAGTACACGCCGGGTTGCCACGTCTCTGGAGAGGGCGTCACCGCCGTGACGTTCCAACGACTGGGGGTTGTTGTATCTGGAGAGAGCGTTACCGCCGTAACGTTCCAACGGGCCGTGACGTTTCAGCGACTTGGTGCTATATCTGGAGAGAGCGTCACTGCCGTGACGTTCCAACGCCTGAGGGTATCCGTATATCTGGAGAGAACGTTACCGCCGTAGCGTTCCAACGGGCCTTGAAGTTTCAACGCCTGGGCGACGTATCTGGAGAGAGCGTTATATCCTTAACGTTCCAACGACTGGGTGCCATCCTGGAGAGAGCGTTATATCCTTAACGTTCCAACGACTGGGTGCCATCCCTGGAGAGAGCGTTATATCCATAACGTTCCAACGACGGAAGAGAAGGGCCAGCAGCCAGGCCGCCCTTATCCCCAGAAGAGAAGGGCCAGCAGCCAGGCCGCCCTTATCGCGCATTAAAGCACTATATTAATAACTATAAAGTTATATGCATACACTCTCATATATATTATTACCATATAACATCAAGCTTAAACTGCACACATTCTCCTCTATTATCCACATATACACTAGGGTTACGTTGACTGTATATGCACACACTCTCTCAGGGGCAGGTATCCGTGAACCTGAGGTGCACACGCCAAGTGTATGTATCCGTGAACCTGAGGTGCACACACCAAGTGTATGTATCCGTGAACCATATATGCACGCATTCGCTCACATCACGTGTATATATACATCAAGTTTATTTGCCTACACTCTCTTAGTGTCTGTACATATATGTAAATACCATAATGTTACATCTCCTTAGACATTCTGTCTAAGCCACGCGGTTCTACGCTCTTGTTTGTAACCGCGTACACTATTTGTGCAGAATATACCATAATAGACCTTTACATGAGCGTCAGTCATCCTTGTAGGGTTGTGATCATCTCTTCGAGCCCCGGATCTCTACTAGTGAAGGGGTTAACGACGGTGACGGCCAGAATGCCAGTGGGCAATCCCGGTTATTGATTCGTTTTCTTCTAAACACTACGACTGGTCCTGCTCGTACACGTTACAACAGAATCAGTACACAACGATTACACTGAAGAAAAGGAAAATTCCTTAGAATTTAAGGAATATTCTCCGACTATTACACCAGCGGAATATTCCTTAAAATTCAGCAAGGAACATTCCGTAGCATGTTATGGAATTTCCTTAACATGGTGGGGAACATTCCTTAGTTATGTTAAGGAATATTCCGCTGGTGTAATAGTCGGGGAATATTCCTTAATTTTTTAAGGATTTTTTTTCTGTGTAGAGTTAGAACGTGGTCGCTACGGGGATATACATGTTGAACGATATTGTAAACAGTGTAGTCATTTCATTTTCAATTGTCCGAAATACCATAAACAACAAACACCGCCCACTGCTATATTGAACAAAAGTTGTCCGTATTTCGATAGTTTGAGTAAGGCTTCTCAAATACGGATGGTACGGAAGAAATCTAAGAAGTGCCTGTTGATCCACCCGGCCAGGTATTTGATCATGTGTGAACGGTAAGATTACAGTTAGGGTCTGTTTACCGGTACGATATACACATTTGACTTTTTATTTTCTTATGTTCATATATCTAATTTGACTGTATTGCTGATATACAAAGGCTGTACGCTCCGATGTTGAAGTTTTGACTGGTTTGAATTTAATCGCTGGCCAAGCTACCTTTGATGTCAAGCTGAAATCGATATCGGGTATCAAGGCAATCGTAGCGGTCTTCAAATACAGACATGTTAATCGATATTTTAACATTAGGTTCAATTGAGTGATTTGGGATTTGCGGTGCTATAACAAGATTAGTAGAAGAGCGTAGGATTCATTTGATATGAAGAAGACTTTCGGTTTGGAGAGATTAATCGATGAAACTCAGCAGGTGCTATAACACGATCTTGCCCAGTAATAATATCAATTCATTTAAAACCATGGACCATTTTATTTAAAAAAATAAATAAATAAAAAAAATAAATAAATGCAATACTCACTACTGTTGTGAACTCTGTATGTAAACTTCCTTCTTACTCTCATTGTATGCGCCGGTCTCAATTTTAATCGACGTCTTCAGTTGGTACAAGACTAAGAACACAAATAATTCAACCAGTTATTACATAGGCCTATGTTTATGATGAAAGTATAACTCTAACCTATAAAGCGAATGCAATTTTTGGTTCTGTGACGATATCTTCACACGGACGGAAAAATGACTGACGTGCTCAGTAGTACTTTTAGGACATTGATACAAGCAATATTACTCAATAACACGCTTCGCCTTTTATGCCAGTTCTATCTTTCGAAATATAATATCATGTCACCCGACATTAACTTCACTGACAAGGAACCCGATGCGTTCTGCTATTTGATATTCATGAGCCAAATTTGCCTAATTAATGTTTTCATTTTGCCGTCTAGCGACAGCCGTCGTCGCTTACTCAGAACACTAAACCAGGCACGAAAATATGCCAGGAAGCATGTTTCATCGCGGGAAATGGAAATTTCGCCCCGCGGTGAGGAATCCCGTTATCCCGTTATACTCCCTTTATTCCTCAAATGTGTGTTAGTCTACATAGATCACTTCACTTGAAGTTGAACATCAGCTTCAGGCGCATAAATTATTGAAATATAGCTATATCAGAATAACATAGAGGCGTGTATATTTCACAGGTAGACAGTTCGGAATCAAGCCACAACCTCAGCGACACTCGCTCGACTACAAGCGGCTTGACTCATGAAGGTCGCATTTCCAATCATTGTTCACGACTATTATTCTTTCATCTGATGTATATTCTTTCATCTTATGTAAGACTGGGACAGTTGCTTAGCGAGAGTATCCCGTTTGTGACTCTTCATTTTAACATCACAACAACCGTGTCAAACACTACTTATGAGCTTGCATCTTTTGCTGTCAAGTAAGAACTCAAGTAATTTCCATCAATTAGACAATACTTTTGACATACCGAGTTCAGGCTTTACATAGTCCGTGGAAGCGGTGCTCTCAACCGTCATCGCCGTGGGCGTCATGGTTGTCTGGATTACAAGAGGTTTAGTTGTGGTGTTTGTGGCCTGAACTTCCAGAGGTGTTGCGTTGGTGATGACTTGGAATGCTGGATGTGTTGCGACGGTGGTTGCCTGAACTGCCACCGGTGAATTGGTGACGGTGGCCTGAAATACCAGAGGTGTCTTGGTAGTGACGGTGGCCTGAATTGCAAGAGGATTTGTAGTGGTGGCCTGAACTGAGAGAGGATTTGTGGTGGTGGCCTGGATTGTCAGAGGTTTTGTGGTTGTGGTGGCTTGAACGTCCAGAGGTGAAAAGGTGACGATAGCCTGAAGTGCCAGTGGTGTCGTGGTTGTGGTGGTTTGAACTGCGAGAAGAGCTGTGGGGGTGGTGCCCTGGACTGCCATAGGTGATGTGGTGATGGTTGTTTGAAATGCCAACGGATTCGTAATGGTTGAGGCATGAACTGCTAGCGTATTTGTGGTGGCGGTAGCCTGAACTGCCAGAGGCGAGGTGATGACGGTGTCCTGAATTGCCAGTGGTGGTGTGGTGGTAGTCACCTGAACTGCCATATGTGTTATTGTAGTTGTGGCCTGAAGTGCCATAGGTCTTATGGTGGTAGTGTCCTGAACTGCCACCGGTGAATTGGTGACAGTGGCCTGAAATACCAGAGGTGTGTTGGTAGTGGCGGTGGCCTGAATTGCAAGAGGATTTGTGGTGGTGGCCTGGATTGTCGGAGGTGTTGTGGTTGTGGTGGCTTGAACGTTCAGAGGTGAAAAGGTGACGATAGCCTGAAGTGCCAGTGGTGTTGTGGTGGTGGTGGATTGAACTGTGAGAGGAGTTGTGAGGGTGGTGCCCTGGACTGCCATAGGTGATGTGGTGATGGTTGTTTGAAATGCCAACGGATTCGTAATGGTTGAGGCATGGACTGCTAGCGTATTTGTGGTGGCGGTAGCCTGAACTGCCAGAGGCGAGGTGATGACGGTGTCCTGAATTGTCAGTGGTGGTGTGGTGGTAGTGGTCTGAACTGCCACCGGTGAATTGATGACGGTGGCCTGAAATACCAGAGGTGTCTTGGTAGTGACGGTGGCCTGAATTGCAAGAGGATTTGTAGTGGTGGCCTGAATTGCGAGAGGATTTGTGGTGGTGGCCTGGATTGTCAGAGGTGTTGTGGCTGTGGTGGCTTGAACGTCCAGAGGTGAAAAGGTGACGATAGCCTGAAGTGCCAGTGGTGTTGTGGTTGTGGTGGCTTCAACTGCGAGAGGAGTTGTGAGGGTGGTGCCCTGGACTGCCATAGGTGATGCGATCATGGTTGTTTGAAATGCCAACGGATTCGTAATGGTTGAGGCATGAACTGCTAGCGTATTTGTGGTGGCGGTAGCCTGAACTGCCAGAGGCGAGGTGATGACGGTGTCTTGAATTGCCAGTGGTGGTGTGGTGGTAGTGGCCTGAACTGCCATATGTGTTATTGTAGTTGAGGCCTGAAGTGCCATAGTTGTTATGGTGGTGGTGTCCTGAACTGCCGCCGGTGAATTGGTGACAGTGGCCTGAAATACCAGAGGTGTCTTGGTAGTGGCGGTGGCCTGAATTGCAAGAGGATTTGTAGTGGTGGCCTGAATTGCGAGAGGATTTGTGGTGGTGGCCTGGATTGTCAGAGGTGTTGTGGTTGTAGTGGCTTGAACGTTCAGAGGTGAAAAGGTGACGATAGCCTGAAGTGCCAGTGGTGTTGTGGTTGTGGTGGCGTGAACTGCGAGAGGAGTTGTGAGGGTGGTGCCCTGGACTGCCATAGGTGATGTGGTGATGGTAGTTTGAAATACCAACGGATTCGTCATGGTTGAATGAACTGCTGCCGTATTTGTGGTGGCGGTAGCCTGAACTGCCAGAGGCGATGTGATGACGGTGTCCTGAATTGCCATTGGTGGTGTGGTGGTAGTGGCCTGAACTGCCATAGGTGTTATTGTAGTTGTGGCCTGAAGTGCCATAGGTGTTATGGTGGTAGTGTCCTGAACTGCCACCGGTGAATTGGTGACCGTGGCATGAAATACCAGAGGTGTCTTGGTAGTGGCGGTGGTCTGAATTGCAAGAGGATTTGTAGTGGTGACCTGAATTGCGAGAGGATTTGCGGTGGTGGCCTGGATTGTCAGAGGTGTTGTGGTTGTGGTGGCTTGAACGTTCAGAGGTGAAAATGTAACGATAGCCTGAAGTGCTACTGGTGTTGTGGTTGTGGTGCCTTGAACTGCGAGAGGAGTTGTGAGGGTGGTGCCCTGTACTGCCATAGGTGAAGTGGTGATGGTTGTTTGAAATGCCAACGGATTCTTAATGGTTGAGGCATGAACTGCTAGCGAATTTGTGGAGGTGGTAGCCTGAATTGCCAGAGACGAGGTGATGACGGTGTCCTTAATTGCCAGTGGTGGTGTGGAGGTAGTGGCCTGAACTGACATATGTGTTATTGCAGTTGTGGCCTGAAGTGCCATAGGTGTTATAGTGGTAGTGTCCTGAACTGCCACCGGTGAATTGGTGACCGTGGCCTGAAACACCAGAGGTGTCTTGGTAGTGGCGGTGGCCTGAATTGCAAGAGAATTTGTAGTTGAGGCCTGAATTGCGAGGGGATTTGTTGTGGTGGCCTGGATTGTCAGAGGTGTTGTGGTTGTGGTGGCTTGAACGTCCAGAGGTGAAAAGGTGACGATAGCCTGAAATGCCAGTGGTGTTGTGGTTGTGGTGGCTTGAACTACGAGAGAAGTTGTGAGTGTGGTGCCCTGGACTGCCATAGGTGATGTGGTGATGGTTGTTTGAAATGCCAACGGATTCGTAATGGTTGAGGCATGGACTGCTAGCGTATTTGTGCCGGCGGTAGCCTGAACTGGCAGAGAGGAGGTGATGACGGTGTCCTGAATTGTCAGTGGTGGTGTGGTGGTAGTGGTCTGAACTGCCACCGGTAAATTGATGACGGTGGCCTGAAATACCAGAGGTGTCTTGGTTGTGACGGTGGCCTGAATTGCAAGAGGATTTGTAGTGGTGGCCTGAATTGCGAGAGGATCTGTGGTGGTGGCCTGGATTGTCAGAGGTGTTGTGGCTGTTGTGGCTTGAACGTCCAGAGGTGAAAAGGTCACGATAGCCTGAAGTGCCAGTGGTGTTGTGGTTGTGGTGGCTTCAACTCCGAGAGGAGTTGTGAGGGTGGTGACCTGGACTGCCATAGGTGATGCGATCATGGTTGTTTGAAATGCCAACGGATTCGTAGTGGTTGAGGCATGAACTGCTAGCGTATTTGTGGTGGCGGTAGCCTGAAATGCCAGAGGCCAGGTGATGACGGTGTCTTGAATTGCCAGTGGTGGTGTGGTGGCAGTGCCCTGAACTGCCATATGTGTTATTTTAGTTGAGGCCTGAAGTGCCATAGTTGTTATGGTGGTGGTGTCCTGAACTGCCGCCGGTGAATTGGTGACAGTGGCCTGAAATACCAGAGGTGTCTTTGTAGTGGCGGTGGCCTGAATTGCAAGAGGATTTGTAGTGGTGGCCTGAATTGCGAGAGGATTTGTGGTGGTGGCCTGGATTGTCAGAGGTGTTGTGGTTGTGTTGGCTTGAACGTCCAGAGGTGAAAAGGTGACGATAGCCTGAAGTGCCAGTGGTGTTGTGGCTGTGGTGGCTTGAACTGCGAGAGGAGTTGTGAGGGTGGTGACCTGGACTGCCATAGGTGATGTGGTGATGGTAGTTTGAAATACCAACGGATTCGTAATGGTTGAATGAACTGCTGGCGTATTTGTGGTGGCGGTAGCCTGAACTGCCAGAGGCGATGTGATGACGGTGTCCTGAATTGGCAGTGGTGGTGTGGTGGTAGTGGCCTGAACTGCCATATGTGTTATTGTAGTTGAGGCCTGAAGTGCCATAGGTGTTATAGTGGTAGTGTCCTGAACTGCCACCGGTGAATTAGTGACGGTGTCCTGAAATACCAGAGGTGTTTTGGTAGTGGCGGTGGCCTGAATTGCAAGAGAATTTGCAGTGGAGGCCTGAATTGTGAGGGGATTTGTGGTGGTGGCCTGGATTGTCAGAGGTGTTGTGGTTGTGGTGTTTTGAACGTCCAGAGGTGAAAAGGTGACGATAGCCTGAAGTGCTAGTGGTGTTGTGGTTGTGGTGGCTTGAACTACGAGAGGAGTTGTGAGGGTGGTGCCCTGTACTGCCATAGGTGATGTGGTGATGGTTGTTTGAAATGCCAACGGATTCTTAATGGTTGAGGTATGAACTGCTACCGAATTTGTGGTGGTGGTAGCCTGAATTGACAGAGACGAGGTGATGACGGTGTCCTTAATTGCCAGCGGTGGTGTGGAGGTAGTGGCCTGAACTGCCATATGTGTTATTGTAGTTGTGGGCTGAAGTGCAATAGGTGTTATAGTGGTAGTGTCCTGAACTGCCACCGGTGAATTGGTGACCGTGGCCTGAAATACCAGAGGTGTCTTGGTAGTGGCGGTGGCCTGAATTGCAAGAGAATTTGTAGTGGAGGCCTGAATTGCGAGGGGATTTGTGGTGGTGGCCTGGATTGTCAGAGGTGTTGTGGTTGTGGTGGCTTGAACGTCCAGAGGTGAAAAGGTGACGATAGCCTGAAGTGCCAGTGGTGTTGTGGTTGTGGTGGCTTGAACTACGAGAGGAGTTGTGAGTGTGGTGCCCTGGACTGCCATAGGTGATGTGGTGATGGTTGTTTGAAATGCCAACGGATTCGTAATGGTTGAGGCATGGACTGCTAGCGTATTTGTGGCGGCGGTAGGCTGAACTGCCAGAGGCGAGGTGATGACGGTGTCCTGAATTGTCAGTGGTGGTGTGGTGGTTGTGGTCTGAACTGCCACAAGTGAATTGGTGACGGTGGGCTGAAATACCAGAGGTGCCTTGGTAGTGACGGTGGCCTGAATTGCAAGAGGATTTGTAGTGGTGGCCTGAATTGCGAGAGGATTTGTGGTGGTGGCCTGGATTGTCAGAGGTGTTGTGGCTGTGGTGGCTTGAACGTCCAGATGTGAAAAGGTGACGATAGCCTGAAGTGCCGGTGGTGTTGTGGTTGTGGTGGCTTCAACTGCGAGAGGAGTTGTGAGGGTGGTGCCCTGGACTGCCATAGGTGATGCGATCATGGTTGTTTGAAATGCCAACGGATTCGTAATGGTTGAGGCATGAACTGCTAGCGTATTTGTTGTGGCGGTAGCCTGATCTGCCAGAGGCGAGGTGATGACGGTGTCTTGAATTGCCAGTGGTGGTGTAGTGGTAGTGGCCTGAACTGCCATATATGTTATTTTAGTTGAGGCCTGAAGTGCCATAGTTGTTATGGTGGTGGTGTCCTGAACTGCCGCCGGTAAATTGGTGACAGTGGCCTGAAATTCCAGAGGTGTCTTGGTAGTGGCGGTGGCCTGAATTGCAAGAGGATTTGTAGTGGTGGCCTGAATTGCGAGAGGATTTGTGGTGGTGGCCTGGATTGTCAGAGGTGTTGTGGTTGTGTTGGCTTGAACGTCCAGAGGTGAAAAGGTGACGATAGCCTGAAGTGCCAGTGGTGTTGTGGTTGTGGTGGCTTGAACTGCGAGAGGAGTTGTGAGGGTGGTGACCTGGACTGCCATAGGTGATGTGGTGATGGTAGTTTGAAATACCAACGGATTCGTAATGGTTGAATGAACTGCTGGCGTATTTGTGGTGGCGGTCGCCTGAACTGCTAGAGGCGATGTGATGACGGTGTACTGAATTGCCAGTCGTGGTGTGGTGGCAGTGGCCTGAACTGCCATATGTGTATTTGTAGTTGTGGCCTGAAGTGCCATAGGTACTATGGTGGTAGTTTTCTGAATTGCCACCGGTAAATTGGTGACGGTGGCCTGAAATACCAGAGGTGTCTTGGTAGTGGCGGTGGCCTGAATTGCAAGAGGATTTGTAGCGGTAGCCTGAATTGCGAGAGGATTTGTGGTGGTGGCCTGGATTGTCAGAGGTGTTGTGGTTGTGGTGGCTTGAACGTCCAGAGGTGAAAAGGTGACGATAGCCTGGAGTGCTAGTGGTGTTGTGGCTGTGGTGGCTTGAACTACGAGAGGAGTTGTGAGGGTGGTGCCCTGTACTGCCATAGGTGATGTGGTGATGGTTGTTTGAAATGCCAACGGATTCTTAATGGTTGAGGCATGAACTGCTAGCGAATTTGTGGTGGTGGTAGCCTGAATTGCCAGAGACGAGGTGATGACGGTGTCCTTAATTGCCAGTGGTGGTGTGGAGGTAGTGGCCTGAACTGCCATATGTGTTATTGTAGTTGTGGCCTGAAGTGCCATAGGTGTTATAGTGGTAGTGTCCTGAACTGCCACCGGTGAATTGGTGACCGTGGCCTGAAATACCAGAGGTGTCTTGGTAGTGGCGGTGGCCTGAATTGCAAGAGAATTTGTACTGGAGGCCTGAATTGTGAGGGGATTTGTGGTGGTGGCCGGGATTGTCAGAGGTGCTGTGGTTGTGGTGGCTTGAACGTCCAGAGGTGAAAAGGTGAAGATAGCCTGAAGTGCCAGTGGTGTTGTGGTTGTGGTGGCTTGAACTACGAGAGGAGTTGTGAGTGTGGTGCCCTGGACTGCCATAGGTGATGTGGTGATGGTTGTTTGAAATGCCAACGGATTCGTAATGGTTGAGGCATGGACTGCTAGCGTATTTATGGCGGCGGTAGGCTGAACTGCCAGAGGCGAGGTGATGACGGTGTCCTGAATTGTCAGTGGTGGTGTGGTGGTAGTGGTCTGAACTGCCACCGGTGAATTGATGACGGTGGCCTGAAATACCAGAGGTGTCTTGGTAGTGACGGTGGCCTGAAATGCAAGAGGATTTGTAGCGGTGGCCTGAATTGCGAGAGCATTTGTGGTGGTGGCCTGGATTGTCAGAGGTGCTGTGGTTGTGGTGGCTTGAACGTCCAGAGGTGAAAAGGTGACGATAGCCTGAAATGCCAGTGGTGTTGTGGTTGTGGTGGCTTGAACTACGAGAGGAGTTGTGAGTGTGGCGCCCTGGACTGCCATAGGTGATGTGGTGATGGTTGTTTGAAATGCCAACGGATTCGTAATGGTTGAGGCATGGACTGCTAGCGTATTCGTGCCGGCGGTAGCCTGAACTGGCAGAGGCGAGGTGATGACGGTGTCCTGAATTGTCAGTGGTGGTGTGGTGGTAGTGGTCTGAACTGCCACCGGTGAATTGATGACGGTGGCCTGAAATACCAGAGGTGTCTTGGTAGTGACGGTGGCCTGAAATGCAAGAGGATTTGTAGTGGTGGCCTGAATTGCGAGAGGATTTGTGGTGGTGGCCTGGATTGTCAGAGGTGTTGTGGCTGTGGTGGCTTGAACGTCCAGAGGTGAAAAGGTGACGATAGCCTGAAGTGCCAGTGGTGTTGTGGTTGTGGTGGCTTCAACTACGAGAGGAGTTGTGAGGTGGTGCCCTGGACTGCCATAGGTGATGCGATCATGGTTGTTTGAAATGCCAACGGATTCGTAATGGTTGAGGCATGAACTGCTAGCGTATTTGTGTGGCGGTAGCCTGAATGATGCCAGAGGAGGCGAGGTGATGACGGTGTCTTGAATTGCCAGTGGTGGTGTAGTGGTAGTGGCCTGAACTGCCATATATGTTATTTTAGTTGAGGCCTGAAGTGCCATAGTTGTTATGGTGGTGGTGTCCTGAACTGCCGCCGGTGAATTGGTGACAGTGGCCGGAAATACCAGAGGTGTCTTGGTAGTGGCGGTGGCCTGAATTGCAAGAGGATTTGTAGTGGTGGCCTGAATTGCGAGAGGATTTGTGGTGGTGGCCTGGATTGTCAGAGGTGTTGTGGTTGTGTTGGCTTGAACGTCCAGAGGTGAAAAGGTGACGATAGCCTGAAGTGCCAGTGGTGTTGTGGCTGTGGTGGCTTGAACTGCGAGAGGAGTTGTGAGGGTGGTGACCTGGACTGCCATAGGTGATGTGGTGATGGTTGTTTGAAATGCCAACGGATTCGTAATGGTTGAGGCATGAACTGCTAGCGTATTTGTGGTGGCGGTAGCCTGAACTGCCAGAGGCGAGGTGATGACGGTGTCCTGAATTGCCAGTGGTGGTGGTGTGGTAGTGGCCTGAACTGCCATATGTGTTATTGTAGTTGTGGCCTGAAGTGCCATAGGTGTTATGGTGGTAGTGTCCCGAACTGGCACCGGTGAATTGGTGACGGTGGTCTGAAATACCAGAGGTGTCTTGGTGGTGGCGGTGGCCTGAATTGCAAGAGGATTTGTAGTGGTGGCCTGATTTGCGAGAGGATTTGTGGTGGTGGCCTGGATTGTCAGAGGTGTTGTGGTTGTGTTGGCTTGAACGTCCAGAGGTGAAAAGGTGACGATAGCCTGAAGTGCCAGTGGTGTTGTGGCTGTGGTGGCTTGAACTGCGAGAGGAGTTGTGAGGGTGGTGACCTGGACTGCCATAGGTGATGTGGTGATGGTTGTTTGAAATGCCAACGGATTCGTAATGGTTGAGGCATGAACTGCTAGCGTATTTGTGGTGGCGGTAGCCTGAACTGCCAGAGGCGAGGTGATGACGGTGTCCTGAATTGCCAGTGGTGGTGGTGTGGTAGTGGCCTGAACTGCCATATGTGTTATTGTAGTTGTGGCCTGAAGTGCCATAGGTGTTATGGTGGTAGTGTCCCGAACTGGCACCGGTGAATTGGTGACGGTGGTCTGAAATACCAGAGGTGTCTTGGTGGTGGCGGTGGCCTGAATTGCAAGAGGATTTGTAGTGGTGGCCTGATTTGCGAGAGGATTTGTGGTGGTGGCCTGGATTGTCAGAGGTGTTGTGGCTGTGGTGGCTTGAACGTCCAGATGTGAAAAGGTGACGATAGCCTGAAGTGCCAGTGGTGTTGTGGTTGTGGTGGCTTGAACTGCGAGATGAGTTGTGAGGGTGGTGCCCTGGACTGCCATAGGTGATGTGGTGATGGTTGTTTGAAATGCCAACGGATTCGTAATGGTTGAGGCATGAACTGCTAGCGTACTTTTGGTGGCGGTAGACTGAACTGCCAGAGGCGAGGTGATGACGCTGTCCTGAATTGCCAGTGGTGGTGTGGTGGTAGTGGCCTGAACTGCCATATGTGTTATTGTAGTTGTGGCCTGAAGTGCCATAGGTGTTATGGTGGTAGTGTCCTGAACTGGCACCGGTGAATTGGTGACGGTGGCCTGAAATACCAGAGGTGTCTTGGTAGTGGCGGTGGCCTGAATTGCAAGAGGATTTGTAGTGGTGGCCTGAATTGCGAGGGGATTTGTGGTGGTGGCCTGGATTGTCAGAGGTGTTGTGGTTGTGGTGGCTTGAACGTCCAGAGGTGAAAAGGTGACGATAGCCTGAAGTGCCAGTGGTGTTGTGGTTGTGGTGGCTGGAACTGCGAGAGGAGTTGTGAGGGTGGTGCCCTGAACTGCCATAGGTGATATGGCGATGGTTGTTTGAAATGCCAACGGATTCGTAATGGTAGAGGCATGAACTGCTAGCGTATTTGTGGTGGCGGTAGACTGAACTGCCAGAGGCGAGGTGACGACGCTGTCCTGAATTGCCAGTGGTGGTGTGGTGGTTGTGGCCTGGACTGCCATATGTGTTATTGTAGTTGTGGCCTGAAGTGCCATAGTTGTTATGGTGGTAGTGTACTGAACTGCCGCCGGTGAATTGGTGACAGTGGCCTGAAATACCAGAGGTGTCTTGGTAGTGGCGGTGGCCTGAATTGCAAGAGGATTTGTACTGGTGGCCTGAATTGCGAGAGGATTTGTGGTGGTGGCCTGGATTGTTAGAGGTGTTGTGGTTGTGGTGGCTTGAACGTCCAGAGGTGAAAATGTGACGATAGCCTGAAGTACCAGTGGTGTTGTGGTTGTGGTGGCTTGAACTGCGAGAGGAGTTGTGAGGGTGGTGCCCTGGACTGCCATAGGTGATGCGGTGATGGTTGTTTGAAATGCCAATGGATTCGTAATGGATGAGGCATGAACTGCTAGCGTATTTGTGCTGGCGGTAGCCTGAACTCCCAGAGGCGAGGTGATGACGGTGTCCTGAATCACCAGTGGTGGTGTGGTGGTAGTGGCCTGCACTGCCATATGTGTTATTGTAGTTGTGGGCTGAAGTGCCATAGGTGTTATGGTGGTAGTGTCCTGAACTGCCATATGTGTTATTGTAGTTGTGGGCTGAAGTGCCATAGGTGTTATGGTGGAAGTGTCCTGAACTGCCACCGGTGAATTGGTGACGGTGGCCTGAAATACTAGAGGTGTCTTGGTAGTGGCGGTGGCCTGAATTGCAAGAGGATTTGTAGTGGTGGCCTGAATTGCGAGAGGATTTGCGGTGATGGCCTGGATTGTCAGAGGTGTTGTGGTTGTGGTGGCTTGAACGTCCAGAGGTGAAAAGGTGACGATAGCCTGAAGTGCCAGTGGTGTTGTGGTTGTGGTGACTTGATCTGCGAGAGGAGTTGTGAGGGTGGTGCCCTGGACTGCCATAGGTGATGTGGTGATGGTTGTTTGAAATGCCAACGGATTCGCAATTGTTGAGGCATGAACTCCTAGCGTATTTGTGGTGGCGGTAGCCTGAACTGCCAGAGGCGAGGTGAAGACGGTGTCCTGAATTGCCAGTGGTGGTGGTGAGGTAGTGGCCTGAACTGCCATATGTGTTATTGTAGTTGTGGCCCGAAGTGCCATAGGTGTTTTGGTGGTCTGAACTGCCACCGGTAAAGTGGTGACGGTGTCCTTAAATACCAGAGGTGTCTTGGTAGTGTCGGTGGCCTGAATTGCAAAAGGATTTGTAGTGGTGGCCTGAATTGCGAGAGGATTTGTGGTGGTGGGCTGGATTGTCAGAGGTGTTGTGGTTGTGGTGGCTTGAACGTCCAGAGGTGAAAAGGTGACGATAGCCTGAAGTACCAGTGGTGTTGTGGTTGTGTTGGCTTGAACTACGAGAGGAGTTGTGAGGGTGGTGCCCTGGACTGCCATAGGTGATGTGGTGATGCTTATTTGAAATGCCAACGGATTCGCAATGGTTGAGGCATGAACTGCTAGCGTATTTGTGGTGGCGGTAGCCTGAACTTCCAGAGGCGAGGTGATGACGGTGTCCTGAATTGCCAGTGGTGGTGGTGAGATAGTGGCCTGAACTGCCATATGTGCTATTGTAGTTTTGGCCTGAAGAATTGCGAGCGGATTAGTGGTGGTGGCTTGAACTGCCAGAGATGAAGTAGTGGTCGTAGCCTGAACAGCCAATGGGGTTGTGGGGGTGACCTGATTTGCGAGAGGAGTTGTGTTGGTCTTGGCCTGGACTGCCAGAGGTGTTGTGGTAGTCTTGATCGCCTGAACTGAAGTAGACATAATTATGTTTGTAGCCAGGACTTCCGTGGGCATAGTTGTGCTGGTAGTCTGTTTTGGAATGGGTGTATCTGGTGAAGGTATTATTGTTGCGTGGCCTGGCAGAGATGTGGTGATAGAGCAGGATATGACTGGTGGATCGGCAGCTGTGGCTGTCATATCACTAATCTGACTAACCGCGTCCGGTGAGCATGCGGCTGAAACAAGCAGCAGTACTAGAAGGATCATTTTTGCCATTATCCATGTGGTTCTGCTTGCTATTTAAAATGAAAAAAAACAAGAAATATTACCATCCACCCGATCTTTTGTATGTCACCATACCTAAAAGGAATGCAGATATAGACTAAATAAGTAAAAGGCGGCATGCCCTATATTCATTATTCAATCGTCGCTCACTAACGAGTTTTTGGCTTCAGTAATCGAAGACATTTTACGTTCGCCAATTAGCACAATTTCGAACAGGCATAAAATGAAAAGAAAAGAAACGCCACTCAATCGACCAGATGAATGCGGCTTACTCTGACATATACGATTTCTGTTTTGATTTTAGAATAAGTTTAAGTTTTTGTAAAAGTCTCTCGACGTTCAATGTGGATGTAGATATGATGCGGAAGGGAGAACTTTGGAGAGAAGCCCCCGATCCCCTCATAATTGTTGGGTCAATTTCAGCCCTTTCCTTGTTAAGTTTCAGAAATGACCGATAGACCGTACCCAAGTCCCACATTTTCCCACCTAATCGGCAACACTGAGAGCGAACCTTTACGTCGACAATCCAAGGGAGTGACAGCTGCTAAGCCGCCATAGCTCATTCAGTACGAAAACATTCCATGCGCGAAAACAAAAACTCCCTGTATGGCTAGGTTGTTGGAATGAACAGTCGCAAATGAATCGTTGCTGAGATCTAGAAAACGAGGTTCACATACAAGCGTCAGAGACTACATTCATAAACAAGCCGTCATCCATGAAGGATTCCCGCACTCATAATTGAAAACCTTAATTCACAAGACCATATTAGCACCAAACTTAATAACGTAGCATAAAATTAATAATATATAAACACAAACTAGCTTCTTACAAGAAAAAAGCGGTCAGCAGTTCATCATCTTGTTCCTGATGTCAAACCCGTATTACTAATCTGTGTTTCAAATTCGTTCTCCTGATTATTGTATCTCAGTCACGTTTTGATTGTAGTAGTAGTGGTAGTTTTTATATTTGCCAATTATGGTATCCTCTCGAAGAGAATAATGTACAATAGTAGTAACATTGATTTATCATATATAATGAACAAGAATAACAGTATATTATAATAGGCATGCTATGCCATAAATAAATAAGTATGTATCACTTCTTCTCGACTAAATGTTATCACTTCTTTACTGGAAACAGATTGCGAGTTAATTATCTACAGTATTTAACATACTCTTGTTGTCATTGCTCAGAAGCCACAGCAATTTCTCGGCAGAATAATAATTTGAAATAAGTGTATTTCTATGTTAATGGTCCTAGCAACCTGGAGTATTCACCATAGTTTATTCACCACAATCGATTTCAATTTTTGTTGGAAAGAAAAGGGAAGTTCGGGCGACCTCTTCAATTTGAGTGTATATACCCATAATTTGTGTTTGTAACTTATTCTGAACTTGGTGAATACTATATCTTTTTTGTCGATTGTGATTTAAATAGGCTGTATGTTTGCAACTTATTGCCTGTATTTTCAAGATTTATTGTTCGAGTCATATGATGATTATGCATGTTCATTTGAACACCATGAATATCTCGTAAAACACTTTGTTCATGCGGGTCCTAGTTCCAGGTAGTAGCACTAATGAGCTTGCAAGAAATTGGAGATACAATTCTATAGTCCGTAATGAAGGCGCTTGCTGGTATAGCCTTGTCCATTCAGTTTCTGCAAAATGTTTTGTGGCGTTAAAATCATTTCAAACATGACCCAGGGCTCTTACCGGATATTACTGTCCAGGCAAGGGTAGTTAAAAATGAAACTGTAATCATAATATTACCGTTACATTTAATAATATTTGGAAGTCCACCTCCAGTAACAATTTGGATCATAAATAGGGGAAAAATAGTACTTGTTTTCAAGAGACCCATGATTGCAAGGAAACTGAAGAAACCTGAAAAAGGATTGGAGGAACGTATTCCTGTTTACAACCATGGGACAATGCTGGTGTCACGTTGCATAATTCGAATTTCGGTTAAAACAATACTGGTATAAAATGAGTTAAAGGGGCCATAGAAGTCTCACTGGCACAGTGTTATGTTTCCGGAGATATATATATACACAATTTATCCGTCTTAATACTGATGACCAATACTATATCAAAATATCTAAAAATACGAATCAGAACCGTGACTGTCCCATTTTCAGTTCCAAAAAAAAACCCGGAAAATATCGGAATGAAAAGAAAATCGTTGAAAAAGAAATGTGCCCAGCATTGAATGACGATATTTATGAAATCAGGGAAAATCTCGACAATAAGAAAACTATATTGAACACACCAGATCCTGAGAATCAGAAGTTAAGATAATTCGGTCCAAAGCAAAGATAATTGAATATGGCGAGAAAAGGTAGACCTAGTTTTCTTTATTAGAAATTATATTGTGAAAACATTAGCAGAATTAGAAACAGAAACCGGAACTTGATAATTCAGAAGATGTTTTAAAAGAACTCAACACTTTTTATAATACTCAATAATCCTCGCGAAATAATTCAAACAATACTGATAAAAAGCTCTTTCAGATGAAGAGTAACATTTATGTGAAGAGATACTCTAGTTAAATGAACTATATAACAAAAAAAGAACCCAACATGAAAAATATACGAAACCGATTACGAAACTATATCAATTTGTATATCTAACAGAATACGGGAGGTTTTACCTCCTATAATTGATGAGACACAAAAGGATTGATAAATCATACGGAGAAAACACCATTCCACACAATCAGAAAAATGGTGTTGACAAAAAAAAAGGTGTTGAGATCAACACCAATAAATGGTATTGAATTTACACCGACACCATATGTCCCCAACATCCTTTTGTGTTGGCCAACACCATTATTTTGTGTTGAGTCAGCATTAGCACTCGTCAGCTAACACCAGTTGAGCCATTTTCAACATCCTTAATTGGTGTTGACGAACACCATTATTTGGTGTTGAACTGGCCTCAACACCATTTACTAGTGTTCGCATTGGTCAACTCCATTTCTAAACACAACTTTATGGTGTTAACAAGCCCTCAGCGCCAAAAAGGGTGTGGGCCTACACCATTTGTCTGGATGTGCAGGTATACTCTTCTCAATCGAGTTCGAAAAGGCCCTTGACTCTGTACCTTGGACCTGTATAGAAAACTAACTTTTATCTTTTAATTTCCGGAATAACATAATATTGTGGAATCAGGACATTCAAAAATAGGAACAAAAGCTAAAACAATGAGTATATTTATTACTATTTTAATTTAAAAAAATGGTTGTAGGCAAGGGGACCTATATTCCCATATATGCTTATTCTTGTAGCGGAGAAACTTGCTATCGCATTTAGCCTTACCAGGCCCGGGGGTGCCATTATGACCCCCCCCCCTACCAAACTTTCTGCGCTATGTCCAGAACGACAAATACACTGAGTGCTGACACTCCGTGACTTTATAGTTTATCATATTGGGATCATTTTGTGTCTATTTACATACCCCCCTAGCAGAAGATCATGGAAAAATCTAAGATGGCGGCCATGTGATGTTTCCGTCATTTTTCTACAAAATTTCTGCTTTACCGAGAGAAAATGTGGGCAAAAACTATTTCATTTAACATCAGATTAATATTTAGTAATTTATCATTCAACTTTGGCAGAGCATTTATATGAATAAAAAATAAGAAAAATCTGACCGAAAAATCGACCAAAAAATGACTTTTTAAAAAAAATGACGTCAACAAAGCGGCCAGCATGGCTTTTTGTTTACATTTTCTGGTAGAGCTTTACCCAAGGGTATAGTGTGGTAAGTTTCAGCCCCCTAGCTCATGGGGAAAGAAAACTAATTGTGGGGAAGGGGGAAGGGGGGCGAAATGACCTTCCCAGGCCTGGACAGATCCCCAAAGGCCAAGGCCAGATAGGATCAAGCCGGACATGAACATCGACGGGATAAAAATAGAAAGCACGGAGATGAAACCATAATTCTCCACGGATCGAGACAATCTTTTGAAGCAGCCGTTAGTCTCTTGAATAAGTTTTCTTCTACATTCGAATAATATATGAATGTAGAGTCGATCGCGGTGTGGATTGACTAGACAATAGGCAGCACTGTGACACTATGTTGCTTAGATAGGATAAACTCAGAAGGATTCAAGCTTCTCGGTATCTGGTTTGAATGATACTCTTAAAAGAAAATTTTACGATAAAATGACCTCTATTAAGCAGAAACTTGATCTCTACGGGCAAGATAACTATTCTTAAACACATGATCTCTCTCATTCATTACACATATGTTCAGTCTTACCAACCAGTTTAAATCAAATTTCCATGGTGACTACAGCAAAATATTCATTTTCGAAACGAACAGCTCTCATTGGGTCAGAGCTGAAATCAACTAGTGACCACAAACACGACAGAAGAACCAGTTAATCGCTCTGTAAAACTGATGAAGGGTTACACCATAAATCTGATTAAGTTGTATCCGTCAGTGCCATCCATATCTACAGTGTCCATGGTGCATTGTGTATCCATGCCCTCTCGAAGTACAAGCGTTTGGTCCGTCAAAGAATCCCCGCGTCCTTAATCCAAAGACCTATTCATATTTCACATGACAGCATTAGCACCAAACTAAAACAAAGTCATAGTATACATAAACATAGGCTAGTTTCCTGCAAGAGATAAGCGGGCAACAGTTTTCAATGATGCCGGCAAGACATCGTGATGTTAAAATATATCAAATCCGTATCGCTGATCAGTATTCTTAATCCATATTATATACGTAGTAAAGTGGTCATCTAGTGAATGATGTACCTCAGTCAAGACCGGTATCCAATAAACCTGATGACTGTTTGTCCCCCTTTTCATCTATGATGTAATGTAAATCCTTGCCAAATAAATGGCCGGTGGAGATCTATAAATGCAATTCAATTACCATATTAACAATTTGATTTCCAACGTGGGATCCCTCGATTGACACAGAATGGCAAGTCGTGTAAGCTTTAATTCGATGTTTCGGTTTACATACAGGATTTCACGCCTTCCCGCCCCTGCACAGTGCGTTGAAAATTATATCAATGTCGTGTTTCATAAACAATGTCAAATTCAAGAATGATTGATCTCTAATTGATTGGATGCATGTGACTGGAAGAGAGATCAAACGTCATCAGGCTAGAGGTCTATTTTAATGAAATCTATGTAACAAGACATCAATTTAAATACCAACCCTGGACTAGCGCAGCCCGAAGGGGAATAGGCTGGAGATTCAACTTGGTGTATCCGATTACACACAGGACTTTGCACCTAACCGCGGTGGTCAAGGGATCATGCTTTGGCAAATAAGTTGATGTCGTGTTACATAGACGGTGTCAGATTTCAAACATGATTGTGGGCTTACAAATGGCTAAAACTTTATCAGATTTCGGGGCTATTACCCGGCCACCTTCCTCATGAAATACGACATTAATTTAATTATAGAGATAGAATCCATGGACTAGAACAGTCGGAATGGGAAGTCCTTAGGTTGATTAAAAAAATGGTTTTATTATTGAGTTACCTGCGCCCTACCCGTCTGGCAAAGGATCGATTCTTACAGCTTGAAATCTCTATTTCACATTTCTGCTTGAAGCCAGCCTGAAGGATTGTCCGTTCGGGTTTGCAACAACATGTTTTTCACAGTACTCTCCGCAGTGTTTTTCGTGCTACGGAGAGGGGAAAAGGTACAACATTCACAATTTCATAACCATCGTCTGAAACTCACCAAGTTGATATATCTGGTATTTTCGTGAGTCGCGATTTGACAGTTTTCTATTTTCCTGAATCGAAGAATGATTCCCATGAATCTCGATTTGATTTTGTTTGTGCGGGACAACCTCTAGCGGTTACATCGTGACGTTGGTAACCTGTTCTTATCAACTGTTTTCTGATATTGAGTGGCCTAGCATATAGGTTACAAATTCTCTTCAATATCTAATGACATGGATGTACTTTGTAAGTGTTGTTGTTGATTTTTAGTGTATAGTGACGGGTATCAAAGGTGAACGAAGCCAAGTCGCTCAATACCACTCATAACAAAATAAATGAAGAGAAGTTCTTCTTCGTGCCAACAAAGGTCACGTCGATACGCCAGGTTGTATCGGCACAGAAAAAGAAACACTGCTGAAATGTCTAGGGCGAATATGACTCTCTGTTAAATCAAGATATTAACAGAAGGTGCCAGCGTGCTGTTTCAGCTGTCTCCTGTCCAGCGATTGGACATTTGACCCGTGCCAATTTAAGAGGAGCATTTTCATTGGGTCATTATTTATACGAGCCGCCCCAATCTTCATGCACAACCACGTGACTGTCTCAGTTGACCCATGACATGACCCAGCCGGTCACGTTTTCGATCTCAAAATCTGCCGTCTAAACTGGGAAAATATTGTTGTTGCAGTATCTGCCAGGAATTGACCCTCTGTAAGAGGGTCCAATGCAAGAGGCTAAACTGAGACCTGATCTACAACATTTGCACCAACAGTGAACTATGACGTGATAAATGTGCATATTGTACGTTCATAAAGTTAGACCGCGGTTCGCAGTTCGCAGTGCTGGGCCAGTCATTCAGCGATCCATAACAGCGCCCCTAGTAGCGCCCCCTGGCGTCAAATTTGGGATATGAATATGCAAAGATATAGGGCATGACATTCTCCCTTGCTATGCAGAGTTTGGAGTTCAAAGTATTCATAATAAAAACATTACAGATTTCCATATCTGAAGAAATAATTGCTGGTCTCATCGAATAACGAACTGCGAATTGCGAACCGCGGTCTAACTTTAAAAACGTGCATAGTGTGCACGTTTGTTAATTTGTGGTGACTTTATTTAATCTCGCACTTTGACTTACTTAGACCTCAAACTCTTAGCTAGGCATCCGCCTTCCTTTATTTTCGGAGTCATCCCACCAACTACTGGAAAAATGGGGTCCAATACTATAGGTTGAAATGAGATCTGATCTACAACACTTGCAGCAACAGACGACTATCACTTAATACATGTGCATAATGTGCACGTTAGTTAATTTGTGACGAATTTAGTCTCTCTAGCAAGTTGACTTATTTAGTCCTCAAACTCTTTCTTCATTTTAAGATTCTTCCTCTCCCAACTGCTGAAAAAATGGGAGATTTGTTATGTATGACGATTGGGGTCCTACGTTATTTCCATGACAATATCAGTGTTGTGCAATGTGACGTTGACAAAAAAAAAATATTGTAGCTTATGATCATCGCCATCCCCATAAAATCCGCCCACTCTAACTAGTTTGTTAACTTTGTACGAATTTCAGTCAAATATAACTGTCCACAAACGATGTATAGTACCACAGCTTAGAAATCTGAAAATATAAATATACGTATTATAAATTTTCAGATAGGAAGATGACAGGCTTTCAGTTATACAGACTGGTGAGTCGAGATCAACGAAAACAACAAACAATAGATGATTATTACACAACGTCTTCTCGGTAACTCCACTACGCCACAGATTCAGTACTCCGACTTGCGTTACATGTACTTTGTCAGCAAAAATTTGTAACACTTATTGAACGCGTAAAGCGTTCATCTCTGACTATATTTGGTGGTTGCTGGAATAAGTTGATTTTAAGTTGTGGAATTAATCAAGTGGTCCATTTTGAACAATAATGAAAAGAAAAAGTTACCAAAATTTCCACAACGCTAAGTATCTCAACAATCGAAATATGGGGTTGGACGGCACTGAACACTAACGTTCTTATTGACGTTAAAATCAGAACAACATATCTTAAAAACTGAACACTTACATTCATATCCGAACACTAGAGAACATATATAAACACGCGTGTTCAAAAATGATCATCATGTTTGAATACCAATGTTAACAAATGAACAAAAAAATATTTGGTAACACTTTTGGCAAACTATCGTCCGAATGAACATGTAAAAGTGTTCAATTATGCGTAAAAGTGTCCAAAAGTACACACTTCAGAATGAACACTAATTTCTCAGAGTTCCAATATTCAGCACTTGGCGATATTTCGTTGCGTTTATTGAGGACAATCTAATTGATGAACTTGATAACACGTCAGTGGCGTATTTTAAGTCAATCTCTTTTCATACTAGTTTTCGTACTTGAACGCTTTTACATGTTTGAAACGTGTTACAAACTAGTGTGCATTTCAATGTTCAGGATAGGCACACTTTTGTTGACTGTGTATATAAGGATATACCAATTTATACTAAAACGTGCAGCCGTATTCACTCTCTTGAAATAAAGCCTAGGCTATAGCTTAACTACGATCCGATTCCAGACATATTTTTGACAGGTTGAAAATCTTTTGTAGGCCTATCAACGCATTTGAAAGAAAATTATCTATACAAGATTTAAGTTTATAGCAACCCAGGAATGTTACATGTAAGCATGCCGAATCGTGCACAATGTTTTAGCGGAAGCGATTGCATGACTTTGTAAAAATGGGCAGTAAAGGATTATTCGCCAGAAAGAAAATAAATAATATGATGGATAAGATACCATACTTCCAATTCTTAGAAATATTTTATTTTTGATAACGCAAGCCCGTTTTGGTTATGCTTTTATGATGGAATGAATTCAAGGAATATGCCATGCCATGGAATGAACTCCAGGACTATTCCATGCCATGTTTTGGAATGAATTCAAGGAATATGTTATGGAATGAATTCAAAGAATATTCCATACCATGCTATGGAATGAATTCAAGGAAATATTTCATACCATGCTATGGAATGAATTCAAGGAATATGCCATGCCATGGAATGAACTTCTGGAATATTCCATACCATGTTTTGGAATGAATTCAAGGAATATGTTGTGGGATGAATTAAAGGAATATTTCATACAATGCTATGGAATGAATTAAAGGAATATTTCATATCATGCTATGGAATGAATTAAAGGAATATTTCATACCATGCTATGGAATGAATTCAAGGAATATTTCATACCATGCTATGGAATGAATTCAAGGAATATTTCATACCATGCTATGGCATGAATTCAAGGAATATTGCATACCATGCTATGGAATGAATTCAAGGAATATTTCATACCATGCTATGAAATGAATTCCAGGAATATTTCATACCATGCTATGAAATGAATTCAAGGAATATTTCATACCATGCTATGGAATGAATTCAGGAATATTTCATACCATGCTATGAAATGAATTCCAGGAATATTTCATACCATGCTATGAAATGAATTCAAGGAATATTTCATACCATGCTATGGAATGAATTCAAGGAATATTTCATACCATGCTATGGAATGAATTCAAGGAATATTTCATACCATGCTATGGAATGAATTCATGGAATATTTCATACCATGCTATGGAATGAATTCAAAGAATATTTCATACCATGCCATGGGATGAATTCAAGGAATATTTCATACCATGCTATGGAATGAATTCAAAGAATATTTCATACCATGCTATGGAATGAATTCAGGAATATTCATACCATGCTATGGAATGAATTCCAGGAATATTTCATACCATGCTATGAAATGGTCAAAGAATATTTTATACCATGCTATGGAATGAATTCAAGGAATATTTCATACCATGCTATGGAATGAATTCAAGGAATATTTCATACCATGCTATGGAATGAATTCCAGGAATATTTCATACCATGCTATGGAATGAATTCAAGGAATATTTCATACCATGCTATGGAATGAATTCAAGGAATATTTCATACCATGCTATGGAATGAATTCAAGGAATATTTCATACCATGCTATGGAATGAATTCATGGAATATTTCATACCATGCTATGGAATGAATTCAAAGAATATTTCATACCATGCCATGGGATGAATTCAAGGAATATTTCATACCATGCTATGGAATGAATTCAAGGAATATTTCATACCATGCCATGGAATGAATTCAAGGAATATTTCATACCATGCCATGGGATGAATTCAAGGAATATTCCGCTGGTGCAAAAGTCGGGAAATATTTCATAACATGTTAAGGATTTCTTTTTTCATTAAGTTGGAAAAGGTAGCTGTAAATGTCAATCGGAAATACAAGTTCACATGAATTGCTCTCCTTTGAGGGTATCGCTACAATGCATACATAATCAGGTAAAATCTAACAATTTTCAATACACTTAAACGTGTATTAATTAAATTAAGTCCTGGACAGTTACCGTAATCCTGTAAGTGTGAGACCATGCGGTTTTTCGGTCAATACAGTGAATAAAACGTTCATCATTGTCGTGTTCAGCGCAATTGTACTGTTGTTCCTAGATAGACAAATTTTAACTAGATAGTGGGTAATTGGATTACGCAAAAAACTCAAGATGGTTTCCTACAGGAGAGAAACGGTGAACAGTTTTAAATGATGCCAGCAAGACATGATGATCTGTCCACAAAATCCTGATCACTGATCATTATTCTCATAAGTTGTTTTCCAGAGTATGTATTCAGTCACGCTTTGATTGTGAGGGTTCATTTAAACACTATGGAGATGTAAATCACATGAAATTATGGTCCTTGGCCCCGGTTAAGAGGAATTAGGCACAGTTACGAAACGTAGAGCCAGAGATCTTGCACGCTACGATATGTTCAGCCTATTTGTATAATCTTCAGCTCAATTAATCACGTGATGTGAACATGGTGAACATGAGGTCTACTGCAAGTCGCATGTTTTTTGCTTGTCATAATTTGGAGAACTGTCTTTAATTCGATATTTATTTGTTTATGTTCAACATCACATCTAATCATTTTAGCAAACTAAACATTTTCGAAATCAGACTGGAGCGCTGACCGATTAGACAGATTGGACCATTAGGAAAAGCTTCTGCCGTGTGGTCAGATCATCCAAGTTGCCACATGAACAGATACAATAAAAGCGTACCTGAGATACAACACATATCACGAATCGTTAGATTCTTGGTATGTGCTTTAGAATAGGTTAACCAGAAGACTATTCTGTGAAGTCATGTGACGCAGTCAGTATGTCGGCACCTCTTCCCATTTCCCTTATATGTGTTGTAATTTTTACCTGTATATGGCGAGATTCTGCTGGTGGACGTTTCGTCCCCGAGGCCCGCCCCCTGTACAGACCTTTTGGTCTTTGATATATGTTGGCATTTGTGGGAAGTTGATGCTGGGTCGACATCGGGCCTTACAGAATAGTCTTTTGTGTTAAATGCCGTCATTTTCATCTGACGACGATACAGCTCACCAATCCCAGTGTACGAGTTGTCACAGCGAAACAGCTTACCAATTGCCAATATACGAGTTGTCAGAGCATATCCATCATAGCTCTCTAGATTTGTATCTAATACCGCTTATGCCGGTGCTAGGGGCCGCGTGGTCAGATCATCCAAGTCGCCACATGAACAGGTACAATAAAAGCGTACCTGCGATACAACACATATCACGAATCGTTAGATTCTTGGTATGTGCTTTAGAATAGGTTAACCGGAAGACTATACTGTGAAGTCATGTGGCTCTGCCAGTATGTCGGCACCTCTTCCCACTTCCCTTATATGTGTTGTAATCTGGGTAGAATCCCATATAGCACATGTTAATTAGCATACTTCTATCAGTGTGTTACACTGTATCTCTTAATATATAATTTTCAATATTTTTTTAGCAGGTACGGCTTGGCACAGATGACTTAGTGGGTATTTCGTATTAAACTGATTCCCAAATATTGTCATACATGTACATATCATATATTGTAGTTTTTATAAATTTCGGCGATTCTTGAATTTATGATAAATAATAGCTAATAGCACAATTTGGACATTTATCCAAAACGTTCTGACAATACGTATCCCTTATAGATTTTGAAATGTACTATATCTTCGTAATCGCAATACTTCGGAACAATTAGTTTCGGTGTTTGGGGGTTTCAAACTTCATTTTAGTCAGTACTGTCCGTCCGACCAACAATTTGTGAAATTGATATCTCGCGAACAAAGTCGGTTACAAACTCCTTTGACACAGTGCTACATTCTAGGAATTCTTGCTTTCCGTAATTGTCATGACTAGTTCTTAAAGGTCACTGAGGTCAACTAATGAATAGAGTCCGCATGTCCATTCAAATATTGTGACACGATATATCAAGAACAAAATGAGTTAGGGTTTGAGCACAGTGATATCATCCAGGAAGTTCTGGGTCATTTTTATTCCGCAATGATCATGCCTTAATTTCAAAGTTCACGGGTTCAAGTGTGAATAGCAGTCATATATTCTATGGAACACAGTATGAGGAACAAATTGATCTAGTCGTGACATTTGGCACTATGCTGTCTCGTGATGGTCTATACATATATGCCATGTTCATTAGAGAGATTTGCCGAGAGAATTTGAGTAGTTTAAGCAGCACGAGCTTTCAGCAGACTCTTTGGGCTAGAGAGCTACCCCCCCCCCCCACCCCCATATATCTTGGGACCATGCTCTTCCACAGAATGGTAAAAAAAATCCAAGATGGTCGCACTGATGACATGACTGACTGACTGAGATACAAATCATCACAGGGATCATTTTTGACTCTTGTGAAGTTTCTAGATATGCAGTCAAAATATTTGCCTGTTGGGGTCATATGACTTGTCAGTACGCCGGCATCTTTTCCCACCACCTTTATATGTTGCTTTTAATTAACATCTGTATATGATGAGATTCTTCTGGTGAACGTTTTGTCCCCGAGGCTTGCCCTCTGTACAACTCATTGTGATTGCACTTTGTGACCGAGGTTAACGTGGTGGAGAAGGAAGCGCTTGTTCGGCGTCTAGCCTCACATACTTGTGTTCTGCAGAAGAACTTGCATTCTAGTAATATTTTCCCCGATTGACTCGTTTCTTCTATCTAACGGTCACATAGTCCATCACTTTCCATCAGATGATTTGATAGGGTTATTACATCATTGCTCTTGGACATTTGTATCAAATACCGCTCAATCCGGTGCTAGGGGCCGTGTGGGCATGTCATTCAAGATGTCCATATGAATAACCACAATAAAAGCCACAATAAAACCACCTCAGGGATCATCTTTGGTTCTTGTGATGTTTCTAGATATGCAGTCAGAATATTTGCCTATGGTGTCATATGGCTTCTTGTCAGTGCGTCGACATCTTTTCCCACCACTTTTATATATTGCATTTAATCACAGTGGCGTCACTTTCGAAAAATGTATTTTGGGCTATTTTTGCTATTTTCTCCGTAAAAGCTACATCATCAAGCAGAAAATAGCTATCTGATGTGAAATAACTAATTTTGGCCATATATATGCGGAAAAGGCAAACATTTGAAGGAAAACAACGAAAACGCGATTTTTTAGTCTCACCTTCATCTTGAAGTTATCCACATGACACCCCGCTAGGTGGCATATGCAAATATGCCCAATATGATATGCTATAAAGTCACGGAGTGTCAGCGCTAATTTTTTCTAGCGTAGAAAGTTTGGTAGGGGCGGCTATAATGCTCCCCACCACTGGCCTGATATATGGGGTTCAGCTAGTGTCTCCCATAGGGAACTGTCTACTCAGCTTGTCCAAATCAAGCTACAAAAGTAATTATTAGCTCAATAAAGAGGAGTTATCTGAATAAAGTTTACATACATATCTTACAATATATGTCGCCATTCGTGTTTATTCTGCAGTTTGGGGAATATCATCACCACAATGGGTGCCATCTTTGATTTTGGGGGATGGTATCAGTGAATTGTTGTCGAGCATACCTGTTACATCTTCACATTCATACCCATGAACATCTACACTACAAGCGTGACTGAGAAAGGGATCATTTTTGATCCTTGTAATGCTTTTAGATATGCAATCGGCATATTGGCCTGTGAGGTCATATGACTTCTTGCTAGCCAGCTTGAATCTTTTCCCATTACATTCAAATGTTACGTTTGATTATTGTTTCTTATTTCATAAACTGGCAAATAAACACAGTGACGCAAAATTCAGTCGTGAATTTTTGCTCGAGTAAAAAACGATTACAAACAGTCATTGACAAATCACAGCGTAAATATACTGGATATTATTAAATAGTTTCGACTCTTGATATAGGTTTTGTCGTTTGTGATTTTTTTTCTGGAAAATAAAATCAGCGGATTATTATAATATTCACGTCGTATAATTAGTACTATGGGAAATTGATACAAATTACAAAGTTCTGGAAACTTACCCCAAGTGATTATCCTGTGCGTGTAAAGGGTAATGCGTTGTATAATTACCTCTCCTCGGTAATGGCGTAATAATTACAGAAAGGTAATCCCTTTGTACAACCAAATGTATCACGGAAATGGCTTCTAAATATGAGGAGTTATTACTCCGAAATACGTCAGTTATCTCATACAGACTTTGAGGTACACTTGACAACGCACATACGTGTTGACATGCCCGATATTTTGCGACCGGTTTACTTTTTCGTCTTTTGGAAAGGAGCTGCCTAACGAGCGAAATACCAAGGGACGCTATTGGTTACTAGTACTTGGCAGTTTTTGTATTGCAATAAAAAAACAAGACCCATCGCAATATCGATTATTACAAAGGCTAAATTAAGCTGGTATTGCAGTGAAGCATCTACAGCTTATGATTGGGTGATTGATAGGTGGTCACGTGATCGATTCTTAAACTGGTGGTTACAGCCATGGTATCTGCAGTCTATCCAGAAAACTGTCTTGCAGCACAGCGTAGTAAATCATCAAATGAATTAGATACCCGTAAGAGGCTAGAGTTGTCTATTCGGGTAACACATCATTAGTGAAATACAGAAATTCGTGTTATTGGGCAGATCATCGTGTGGGAATGCAACCCGTGACAGTCTTTGTTTGACATCAGGAGAAATGAACATGCCTACGTTCTTTTAGATGTTTAGTTATTTAGATTATTATTTTTGTGGGGGACAGTCGACTACTGATTACCGGATCTGGCACTAATATACATTCATAACGATAGCCTCTCGTCTGTGACGTACCGTTAAATGCTATCTAGGATGTATGTCGAGAGTTGAGATCAACTAAAACAGCAAACAATGCTAGATTAATTTCATTACGTCTGCCTGTTCAGGTTCTGCACTTCGGCATGCGTTACATGTGTAGAAGGATTTGTTTTTATAAAAAAAATTTAACACGCATTTTCGTGTTTACTTTCCTGAAATCACCTCTAGTCTATGTATGGCTTAATTCTACGAACTGGTCCGAGACTTATATTCTCGACATGTTTGAAATCTTCCATATAGGCCTGCCAATGCACCGGATAGATTGTTTATATAATATTTAATTCCACAGCAACGAAAGAACGTTACGTTTTAACATGCAGAAATGTGCACAAGGCTTTAGTTGATTAGATTACATAAGATAAATGAGCAGTAAATATATATTCGTCTGAAAACGGCCGCATGCAAGTTGAAGAAAGTTAAAAAAAATATTGTGATGTAGGATATCACACCTCCAGTTGTTTTGTACATTTTTACTTTTGTTTACGCAAAACCGTGTTCTGGTATATTATTTTATGATGAACTAGCCACTAGTCAATCGGAAATACACCTACATACCAAAGGCGGTATATATACGGTATCCGATCACTGAATAAAATATACAATCAGATCAAATATAAATTTTAGCAATACACTTAAACGTGTAAACATAAGTTGAAGTGTCGGAAATCTGGAGAGTTAAAGCAAACTTTTTAGGTTGAGGTGTTTATAAGTGTAGGAACATTAAACGATTGGATGGGTTTTGATTTTCCTCTCAACGCGGTCAATACAGTACTTGTTCACAAATGAAGTCGTTTTTATTTGGCATGCAAATTGACCAAAAATGCATTTATCTTCCCAACAACGCGCGAATATGTTGCGACAATTGCTACAATAACAGCGGAAGAAAATACTTATGCTTCTTGTCAAATCGATTGAGGGTGAAGCACCTCAGGTACTTTCGATTCATTAAATGTAGTTTCATCTCTAAACAATGATTAAGAGCGTGAAAAATCTCACCACTTTATAACATCAGATGGGCCTGCTCGAATAGTTCTCTTTATTTCATAATTTATTCTTACTACATACATTTATGAATACAATCTTTATAAAACCAGAACGTGTTCCCGATACTGAAATTGTGCAGGGCTGTCGGAATCATAGTAAATCCTAAAAGGTCCAAATGGCGAGTAATAATTATAAAAATATAACCATCATACATTGTATATCCAATAAGCAGCATATATTTGTTATTGAAATCTTTGTACATTTTGTCTGCACATTGCCACATTACTGTTTTCACACCGACTTAAGCCGGAGTCAAGTGTGTCTAACATTTACTATAGATAAAGATGATTAAGTTATAGTATACGACAGCTAACATATATAGAGTTTCATTCAGGTCAAAATATCACTACGTTTCAGCACAGATGTCCAACACCATAAACATGATAAATCAAGTATACATCTGATTTACGGTCGTGTTGGTCGGTAGAACTATGGAAATCTATAGTTCAGTATAGTATACTATAGATTCTTTAAGAAATAATGTTTGTGATATTTTCATTGGCACGCTGCTCCCGTTTCGGTTGGCATCGTGCCAATATCAGTGGATGAGTTTATGTGGTCTCTCAAATGGGGATTGATTCTGTCAGCTGAGTCAGTCATTGGGGAAAATACGTGGATATAGCTGTCGCTTTGTTAATCAATTTCACGATTGGAACAACAGTTAAACTCGAGAAAGAAATTCCATCTTCTAATTTATTCGTTTGTCTTATTCGATTGTGACCTGTATGATAGCAGACGTCCTTATCTCACCCGACTAGTGAAACAGAATCTCCCAACCGAACACCTGCGCTTGACACATGTACATTTCACACAACTGTGCTAAAACACTCAATAATTGCACAGTTAGCAAGTTGTTATAGACACAAGTGTTATAGAATTCAATTTTAAGGTGAGGACAGACACCTCTCCTTTGAACGTAGACTTGTATTGAAACTTTTTAAATAACTAGAATACTACTCCCTTCGTTAAGAATTATGGTGATCCATTTGTGCAACCAAATGCATCACGAAAATGGGCCATAATAAGTCAAGAGTTATTACCTCGTAATAGTATATTATATAGAGGTTGGTCTGTTTGAAGTGCACTTGACAACGTAAATAAGGGTTGACATGCCCTATATTGCGACCCCTTTCGTTTCTGCGAAATGAGGTGTGACTTCACGAACAACGTGTAGTCAATCAAAGCGAAATACCAGAGAGTAACGTTATTTACTTGGTTATAGTTTTTCATTGCAATCCAAAAACTTGCCAAAGTAAGACCCCTCACAATATCGATTATTTCGAAGGACAAATTGAACTAGTATTGCAGTGAAGCATTTACTGCTGATGACTGGGTGATTAAATGTGATCAAATGCTCGATCCCTTAACTGGAATTTAAACCGATGGTATTTGCGTTTTTTCGAGAAGGTTTAATCTTGCAAATTAATGGATAATAATATATACTTTCCTGCAAACATATATGTAACAACATATTTCTAACAATCTCGTAGCAAACGGTGGCAAATCATCAAAAGAGTTAAAAACTTAATCAGTACAGTACACCGATTGATGCAGTTGGGACGAGTCTCGCGTGAGAAGGAAATCTGCGATGGGCTCTATTTAACACCCGTAAATCTGAGCAGGCCAATGCTGGATTTTGTGGAGGACAGCCGACTACTGAATACCGGATCTGACTTATGACATACCTTTTAATCAGATCCGTGATCCAGGGCGTCTTTTTTATCTCGTTTTATCAAAGATTTCTATTCCAGATTGCATTGTTCAAGTTTTGGTCGGGGAAATCCATAACCTATATTGTACAGGAAAGACATAGCAGCTCGGCTTTACCCTGTATTTTTTTTTTAGAATTGTTAAACGCGTAGCAGCTCGCGAACATACATTCATTGATGTAATGCTTATCTCCAGATTAGAATACTACCATATATTGTTTTATACTAATACGTGTGATCTCCAATAATACTACAAACTCTGAGCTTTTACACGTAAACGCAAGTCAGTACCTTAGCTTTAGTCCCTCTTATCGGGATCTTTATCAAGTGAAAAGAAATTAATTTGAAATTGATATATATATATGTCGACCGTATTGATTATCGGTACTTAATGTCTACTAGTCACGAACGTCCTTGGCGCGTTGTCTCAAATTATCGGAAGTTGCTATTTCATATTCGAAAGGGAACATTATGCAGTTTTCTGAACTATAACAACAAATTATATCGAACGTTGAAGTAACCAATATGTTCGACATTTCTATATTTTCAATCTCAAATTATTAAAAAAAATTTCGCTTGATAAAGATCCCGACAGGAGGGTCGGGCATCAAATTGCGTTCGCGTGGAAAAGCTGAGTTTGTAGTTTGAATATTATAATAGCTTTTAGGACCTTTGGAATAAATATTAATATGCCAGAATATCGTTTCAGATGGAGATGGATTTCAGCTTACGATCTATGATTGAATGTGTTTTGGACTGTTGAACTAACCCAACTTCACCTTCCCTTTCAGAATAAATGGATTTTTGAAGGCTCTACATCAGTATTTGTAACCAACCAACCTATCAAATATAGACCCGTGGAAAAATTTTGAAAGAATGGACGTGTCAACCGAGATTACAAAATGTTAGTGTCGTTGTGTGATTTATTTAAAACTTGTTCAAACAATGCTTATGTTAAAACGGTGTCTTTTAATGTCATACTGTATTGCGAAATACATTTAAACTTGTGACAACAAACATATCTAAAAACAAATATTGACTTGTACGTTGTTATTCATATATTAGTTTTCGCGTTGTATGAGAAGTTGTCTGTGGAAAGCTTATCTTGCGAATAATACTTTTTAAGAAATCGGTTAAGTTATAAAATCATGCATCTTGATATATAGTAGCAGTGATTATTACTGCATACAACTGTAGGTTCTCTTATATATCAGTTTTCACAGTTTGTTTTATAATAATGTAATTTAATTAATTAGTGAAAATAATGAATATTGTAATGTATTTTTGCTGAAGACTTGATTTGCTTCTGGCTACTTTATCTGGAATACTCACAGTCACAAACTTAATAAATTAATACCCTATCAATGTTCCCCAATCGTATATCACTACTGGACAAACACCCCATTAATTACCATTATTGGGGCCTTAAATACCCATTAATATGCCAGATGCCCATGATATCGCCATTAAAGTTTTGCATCAACATCAATAGAACATATTGAGGATACATTAGCTGCCATTAAATGACCATTAGTGATCACATTCATGGCCATTACTTCACACATTCCATTAATAGCCCAATCTGATAGCCATTAATTTGCATCAGACAGAGAGCCGAGCAAGATTGATGGCCATTAATATTTGGAATTAAAATGGTCATGGTCATTAAAGAAATTAATGACCATTGAGCATTGTCAAAAAGCAGCTTTCAATTCAATTAATGGCCACTGAAATCAGTCCATAAAATTTGGGTACACAAACTATATCTCATGGCCATGGAGTACTCTGGTAAAAGGCCAAAAATAGTATTAATTGACCAATAATGAAAAATCATTTACAAACCAAACCAAGTTATAGTGTTATGCAGCCACATGTGGGAATGTCTGAAAGCCACTCCCTCCTTCACACACCTGGGTTTTACCTCTGATCATACAGTTGAGCTGTGGTCCTAACTTATCGCTCCAGAGACATGTGTCATATTCTTGGTGAAGCATTACCATGTTCGGTCGAACTCCTATGCCTCCGCCTACAGATTCAGTGAATGCAGCATAACCGAATTATAGAAGCTTTTTGTTCAGTTCAACAGAGGCTAAGAAAGGAGCATAAAAATTTGTTCTTGGAATATAGATGAAAAAGTAGTACCTGATAGAATTTACCTTTTTTGAGCACATGGACAAGATACCATACTGGAATAGCTGAAGAAAACTCCCAGTAATTTTGGCAAAATTTAACATTTCATCTCCTAGGATATGCACATCTTCAATCCAATGTACACAGTTCAAAAAGCTTCCAGTGAAAAATGTGGCACCATTTGATTACGCCAGAACATGTTTATATACTGGAATAGATGCAGAAAATCAGTCCAAAACAAAAATTAATATTTCCTCTTACAAATAGCAAGTGCTCATCTTCGATGCATGTTTAACAAGCCTGCATCCAAATCAATACTCCATGACTAGTTGATCATACTTGAGTGCCAATGGTACGGTACACTGTAATTGATGGCGAAAATGGCAAAGTCCAAAACATCATACATTTGACAAAAAATCATATTTCATTTCACAAATACCAGGTGCACAGCTTTGAAGCATGTTTAATGAGTCTGCAAAGTTTCAGAAACATTCAGTCAAAATTCTAGTGCTAGTTGATTATACAATTTACTAAGCCAGACAGGGAGAGAGAGAGAGAGAATTACTGCTATGGATTTACGTCTGATAGACAGAGCAAACACTTGATGCCTCCTGGCAGGTTTGTAGCAGAGGGGATGCTGACAGACAGAGCAAAAATTTAATGCTTCCCGGCTATTTCGTTGCGGAGGCATAAAAAGTGGAAATAATAGATGTTCATTGTCTAAGGGTTATAGATGGTCCATTTTTCGATACTCAGTCACGGAAAAAATGTGGTTCAGTGTTATAAGGAATTTTATCTCATCATTGTACACTGGACTAGTAGACTTAATATCGCAGAAAGCAATTTAGGCTTCTGCTCCAGGAATCACGTCAAAAACTTTCAATCTCACCGCTGAAATATTTGTATGCTGGTATGCTTGCCACAAATGATAATTCGGTTGAAAAAAATTGGATTTGGTCCTGGCGTGGAACGGGAAAAGTGTTAATTGGTTCTGAGTTCCTGTTAATTATTCACAGTCTATGTCATGTGCCTTTTTTGGAAGTAAAGTAAAAACAAGGAATTGACATAACCTCGGAGCTAGATGGTAACATAATTGTTCATAAACGTCTTTTTTCTTTTACTTGATTTGATTCGTGTCCCGCTCCACGTCTAAATCTTCAATTTGGTTAGTCCGACAGAATGCAGTCACGTGCTGCTGTCGCGCCACTCTCGTCACGTCAGTCGTCTGACGCCACTGTGTTCCTCATTTGAACTGAAAAATTGCGTGTGGAGAACAACAAAGACCAAGGGCAGACGTTTCTTTGTAGTTTCATGCTAAATTTACTATAGCAGTGCCGAGCATTCATCAGTGCAGTTGTGAAACTAATTTGTTGTTGAGAAACTAAAATGAGAAGCAGATTGTCGACTTGGCTGACTTTTCAACTTTTCAAAGTTGGTCGTGAGTCAGCAGTAACAACGACATTTACGGTCGGCATTCAGTTTTGGATGGATTACCATACATTATAATCCAATTAGCTAAAGATTCAGGTGGGGTTGTCATTCAAATCTAAAATGAGAATTGAATGTGTAAGCCTATGCCATTCCACAGTTATTTTTAGAGAAAGGAAAAGTTGCATCATGGATTCTTTGGCATTCTTGTTTGTACCTATAAACTCATGGGAGATTAAATTGAGCATCGCATCCTCCATCATTTGAATTGTGAGTTATCTATATAGAGTTGATTTGTGTTCTACGGATAAGCTTGGTAATATGGCCGTTATTTCGAGAGTTTTTAAGCTTTTTGCAACCAAATAGGTAATATTTTGAATTGAAATCTGCTACTCAGTAAGTAACTTTTGTTTACTTTTCGTGTCCAGATGAGAACTGTTGTAGGTCGCGCCTGTGTCGCAGCATCTTCACAACGTCAACGTTTCTATTTGTGAGCCAAAGGCGAACCCTTGACCATCTTGCATAGCAGACCGCGTTCCGCCCACATTCCAGTTACGTGACCTAGAAAAACTGCGCTGATGGTAAAATACGTTAGGGTTTTACTTTCAGTGCTAAACTATTCGCTGATACCCAATGAAAAATATTTAATTAAAGCATGCATAACAATAACATATTGCTGGATAGATTAGTGAAATTTTGTAGAAACCCGTGCGTTATTTCCCCTGATTCAAGTCCTTCAGTGGGAAGTGTGAGGTCAGATACACTGACATCGCGAACCGCCTTGAAAGTTTCAGTGTTTCCTATATTTGAATGGTTTGTTGGATGTTTGATGGTAGATGAATGGGTTTGATTTTTTCTTCAAATAGATTTTGTTCTAAACTATGTTTCCTGTATATTTATTAATGTTCATGGTTGTTGAAAATGTGTGTGTTCATCTGCCACCGGGTACCCAACAAGCTATGGTGTTTTCGAAGCTCGTCACAGTCGCCATGGTCGCGGTAAACAAGTGATATGATTGGTTAATATATGCAGGATGTTGCTTTACAGCTGAAAGAGAGAGAGAGAGAATTAAGGTTTAATGTCGCGTTCAGCAATATTTCAGCTATATAGCGACGATCAAATAAAATTCCAAGTACTCATGCCAACAACTATTATAGAGATACACCTGGTTTTAGCGAGGATGGTGTCTCAGATGAAAACCCCACATTTAAGGGGGCACATGAGTGAGAAACATTTCTATTATGGCCGTTTGTGAAATAAATCGATTTTTCGGGAAAACTATGAATTTTGATTATCTGAATTGACCGTGCATGTATTATTCCTAATTACAACACATATAAGGGAAGTGGGAAGAGGTGCCGACATACTGACAGAGTCACATGACTTCACAGTATAGTCTTCCGGTTAACCTATTCTAAAGCACATACCAAGAATCTAACGATTCGTGATATGTGTTGTATCTCAGGTACGCTTTTATTGTACCTGTTCATGTGGAAACTTGGATGATATGACCACACGGCCCCTAGCACCGGCATAAGCGGTATTACATACAAATCTAGAGAGCCATGACGGAAATGCTCTGACAACTCGTATATTGGTAATTGGTGAGCTGTTTCGCCGTGACAAGTCGTACACTGGGCATTGGTGAGCTGTATAGTCGTCAGATGAAAATGACTTAAATCATTACTTGTTCCACTGACCAATTTTGAGAAGTTTTTGTGTGAGAAAACGTGGTCTAGTTTAGGCACTTCGATAGTATCTTTGATTAATGGCAAATGCATTTGAATTGCACAGGTAGAGTGTGGCATTTGTTTCAGAGTCCCTTGTTTCAAGATAATGATTACAATTAACAACTGATGATAGAATTCTAGAGGGGAATTGGTGTGATGAATAAAAGATAGTTTAGTTTTTTATTCTTTAATTTCTGTGGCTTGAATCTGATATCCCCGAACTGAATTTGAAATAAAACAAAGTAAGATAAAGGTTCTCTGAATATCAATTCCATTTTATTAGGAAAAAATTATCCTCTGAGGCCGAATTTTAAAAAGTTATCAGTAGTTATTATCTCTTCAAACCAGTAAAATTTCGTTCAATCTCATGAACATAGTGCGTGCGTGGAAAATAAATGGCAATACTTGAGAGCATCCATAATAGCAAGTCCACTCACACTGTATCGATGTATGAAACTTAAATATTGATCGAGATTTGGCAAGATTTCACTGAATGTTTTTCCATATTTCACTCAGATTTTGACCAGTTCTTTCAGTATTTCATCAAGATTCTACTGAAATTCCACCAAGAATTCATTGAAACATATTCACGTCTCGGCCGATGTTTTTAGTGAAATTTTGGTGAAATTTCAGTGAGATTTTACAAAATATTATATATGTAATCAGCTTCAAAATCGACAAAATTGTTCAGCTCTCAGCAGCGCAGTTTTCAGAATCGAAGCATGCTAAGGCATCTTAGTTTTCATATTGAATAGACAGCGTAGTCAATATACACAATAATAACTAGATTATCAGTCAGTGAATTTGGAAAATTCCCTCTGCTTCGACACTTTTATTTTGTCTCACCATAGAGTAACTTTTGCCTCTTTGGCAATTCAGTTTCGCGCTGATGAAGCGGTGCGATGACGTACGTCAGCTTCTGAATATGACGCCTGATTTACATTATGATGTTGCAATTTTGTCAACCAAACCATGCATCGCGCTCCTCTGACACGGCCGTAACAGCATGCCCCGTCATTTATTTCTGATGATCCTTTTCTCCTGTCATCTCGTGAACAATAAGCAGAAGTTGAGTTTGATGTGATCAAATATACTTCACTCTGTACCTGTCGTAACATATGTCATCACTGAGTTTCAGATAATTAGATAGCAGTCCAGATCTTGAAACTGATTACATATTTAACTGAAATTTTGCTAATATTTCGACCAAATTTTCTCCAAAATATTGCTGAAATCTCAATGACATTTCACCCCAAATTTGTAAATTTAACATTGAAGGATCTTTTAACATTGGAACTGTCAATTCCACATCTTAAAAAGTTGATTACGGAAAATCACAGGTATATGTATCTCAGGAAAATCGGAAGAAATGATTGCTTCTCACAATACCTAAATTGCTCAGCAATCCCCCTGTAGGTTAGAGGACCTACATTGCTGTAGGTTAGAGGACCTACATTGCCGTCTTCCAGGTTGATGTTGGAAGTCTAGCTTTGTTAGCTTGGTGTGGAAACTGCATCGTTTGGTATACACTGATTATTGAAGTATTGTGTACAATTTGGTAGTAACTTGATAGTAACTTGTAGACAAGTCTGATTTTGTCAGCATGGTCAGGCGGTAGAAACTATCAAATGACCGACCACCGATAAGTTGGTCGATTTCGTGAACTAAACGTCAATCAGTGTCAAATTGTTTGTCGTCATTGACTTCTTATGGAATCTCTTAAAAGATCGGCAAAACTTTCGTACAAATTTTTCATAGCTTAACATCTAGATGGTGTTTCCCTGATGTACGATCATGGTTTTCTTAGATTGGTACTACTTGCAATGACATACTCACCTATCAGCACACATTTTTCATAATTCAGTGTATTTTTCTCCTACATTGGTTATTTAAAGATCATTAATTTGCTAATTAGTCATAATGAAACACTCCATTGCGCATAACATAATGGTGATATGCCAGCCTAACCAAGTTAGTTTCGTATAATGTTGAGTTCGATTTGCTAGCCCAAACACTTGAGATTCTGTGACTGAATGCATGCAAAACATGTTGATATAACCCCCCTTTTCATGCGGCCTTGATACTAATGACCCCAAGTGCATGTGTAATCTCTGAATCATTTGTCATATATGGATATTGATTAATATAACGAATCTGTTCACTAATAAATAAACATATCACAAGTCAGGCACGGCGGAAGCAATTCATGATTGGTGGGGCCTACTATCACAGGACAATTAGGCGAGGGTCCAGGGGCCGCCTAGGCCCCGGAAGCTTCAGGGTCTTAGATGGCCGGAGAGGCGTTCTAGCGTATTTCCGAGCAATAAAACAAGAAATCCTCGCCAGTGTAAACTCTATTTGTGTTGCCTGTTTTCCCAACATTTTTTAAATACTTATCGTCAAGAATCTCACAGACTCCATCAACCTGATCGAAATTGCCAATGAGTTTGTGAACAATGAAAACCGACAGCGTGTATTTGGGCACTTCACTACCAAGGACTTGTTATTATATGCATTGCGTTTCGGTAACTTCTTGACTGGGCGAGGATTTGGACATTCCCATGGCATGTACACGTAGGGTATTTTCTATTCTAGTCCATTTTCTTTGTAATTTTGATGAAGCAAGTCTGAACAATCAAATAACAGTATTTTATTTTCGCTGATATCACGAAATGTTCAGGACATAGGAGTCATATGTTTTTAGCGGCATTTCGTCTTAGTAATTAGTGGCATACGGTACATGGTGTGAGGATTTAATCATTTATCTCTACCATCTTTTATATGGTATAACACTATTAACCTTTTGTGAACCTAGAGATTACTAAAAAAATGACTAAACAATGCCGATAAAAAAAATTCTAGAGTTTTGGATGGCCCACTAATGCTGGACAGTTGTAAATAGTTTTAGTTATGCGATAGATATGCGACGCCGACAATTCATTTTACTATTCATTTCGAAAATACGTATTCATATTCATTGATGTATTTTTGCGTTGACATCATACGAATTTTAGAAAAGTTGGCCAAATTATTGGGGGGGGGCTTCAGCCCCCGTAGCCCCCCCCCGGCTCCGCCGTGCCTGCAAGTGTATATCCGTGCAAATAAACAATACAATTGGCATGATGGATTTCAAGTATCATTTTTCAATTGATTTATGTGGAATATGTTAATGGTCATTAAAGGGCAATATCTTAAGGTCATAACAATTTGTAAGTCATGATCATTAATTAGCAGTTAACCTGGACAAAAATATTAATGGCCATTAAGCATGTTCATATTCAGGGTTATTTGATATCTCATTGATGACCATGAATATTTAATGGGCATGAACTGTGTAGGGGAGACCGGGGCACGGTGGATCACGGGGCACAGTGAATAATTGTCTATAATTAGACATTGCCAGGGGAAATCCCTCAGATGAGTTCATCACTTTGTGTGCAGATGTATAGCCATTATGAATTGCAGACAACATTGAGAGAGAGTTGCTCCAGGAACTTTAGTGGGTTAAAGTATGTTTTTCATGGTCAAAAGTAAATTTTCATGGTATTACTTGATGTGGTATATGGTACACACTATAATGCAACAAGGCTACTGTCATGCTTGAATAGTAAGTGTGATATTTAATGAATGTGACAAACATGTGTTCTTCCTCTAGCAGACGGCCTTATCTAGTAAAAAATCCCTCAGAGTTCATTAGGTACACCCGGGGTACAGTGAATCGGGGCACAGTGGATCGGTATGGCAGCTGACTCACTACTCCGTGAAATTTGAAAATTTCCATTTTTCATTTTTTGGTATACCAAAGCTGTCTTAAGAACAATTTAGCACAACTTCTTAATAAATTTATGTATTATTGTTTATTTAGAGTTATTTAGAGGCGATGGTTGAGATGATGCGAGTCAGGGCGAATTGTAGTGAGAGTATATGGCTGTAATACCGTGTTTTCCCTTTACAGTCATATAAATGATGTCTCTAATTAAGACTTTCTTTTTAATTTGGAATAAAAGCACATGATTGTGTTATTTACAGCGTATCATGATGTGATTCACTGTGCCCCAGGTAGTGAGCCACTCTACCCCGGTATAGGGGCACAGTGAGTCAATATTTTTGGCATCTTTAGCGGTCATTTCAGAGAAAATGACGTGAGCTAACTCCACAAATGTAAGGCAGTTGTACAGCCCAGCAGCATATGTATCATCACCCAAAAATAAGCTAAGATATTGCCAAGACATTAATGTGTAAATTGAGAAAAAAAGATTTCTGATTCACTGTGCCCCGGTCTCCCCTACTCATGGGCATGAACAGCTTGAGCAATCTCATGCTCATTAACTATTAATGACCGACCCCAAACCCTGTGTTAATGCCCATGAAATTATGATGCCTCAGACATTCATTGCCATTTAATGGCCATTAGGCATGCTCATATTAATGGGTGATTTCATGGCTAAATCTTGGGTTAAGCATTGCGATTTAACTGGCAAGTTCATGGCATAAAACAATGAACTGTCCATTATATTTTTCATGGCAATTTCATCACAAACAAATCCAGTAGTGTATGTCGCTATGTGGGATCTTACTGATTTCAATTGAATTTGGTGTTCAGAGCGCACAGCTCATGAATATTTAATAGTGTTGTGACATCACGGCCGCATTTTAACTACTTTACTTGCAATCGGGGAGGGGGGATAGGGTCATGGTCTCTGCTTTAACCCAAGGTTCACGCCAAGGACCAGTCCATAATTCTACCCCGCATTATGGTGCCAACCTGGCGGGAGGGCGGCAACATCAGAAGATTCCCCGACAGCTTGGCGTGTGTTTCGCCTGAGTCAACCAGAAAGCACCTACCATTATGTTCTCTTCAAAGCACTATGAAGAGTTCTCGGGATTGGTTGACACGTGCGTTACTGCAAGCCGGTTAGATCTTGCAAGCGATATATCCAAATGGGGGAGCAAATAGGATTTAATTTTAATTAGATTGAACAGCCACATAATTGATTTCGAGCTATTATTTCAGATGTCTGGAGCTAAGCTTATCTTTTATTTTTATTTTATAAATATTGACTGGGACGTTGCTATTCATATATCAGTTTTCGCGTTGTATGAGAAGTTGTCTGTAGAAAACTTATCATGCGAACACTACTTGTTAAGAAATCCGTTAAGTTACAAAATCATGCGTCTTGATATTTTATAGTAGTAGCGAGTATTAATGCATGCTGTTATCGGTTCTCCTTTATATCCGTTTGAACATTTTGTTTTATATCAAAGTTCAATGTAATTAATTTAATTAGTAAAAATGGTGAATATTAGAGTGCATTTTTGCTGAAGACTATACGTTTGCTTCTGTTACTTTATTTGGAATACTAACAGCCACATAATTGATGGATAGATTATGGAAAATGTCAATAAAATGTAGGGACCCCTCCCCCCAAAAGTCTCATGTACTCATTCCCACTTTGAAAACGAATCGATCCACTTCGATGATTGAGATAATGACCAAGGGTAGTTGCCGATCATTATGGTCAATATGAACGTTTATGTTTATGGATAATTGTGAGTTCTTTATTATTCATGCAAGAAATATTGTCTGTAGGGATCCCGAAAATGTATTCCTTTGGAGAAATGATGATTCGGATTTCAACCTGGAAACTTCATGTCTTTTTTGCTGCCTTGTCATCATTGAACCATTCGAAAAGCTGACTTTTCCATATCGAGAACCCCATATCAGCTCGAGGGCCGAATTCCCGAGAGCTGATATGGGGTAGAGTGCTTATGCCAGGGACGATATGGAAATGGGTATATCATAGTCTGTTTTTCACATATTTATAGATGAAGGATTGCATTTTAACTGACAAAACAAGTACCGTAGGCCTAGAATTTATTATACATGAAACTGTTAATCGAAAATTGGACCCTCTTTAAAATGCAGCCAATGTTACGAAAATTTATTCGTCCCATTTTGATGATACACAACACCAGGGCGCGACATACTGTCACGAAAAGTTTAAAATTTAGGATCGATTATCGGATAATTACGCATACTTCATAAAATTTAGTACGTAGCAAGATCCAGGTGAAATGAGGAAAAGTGCGCTCTGTCAGATTGCAGAGAGTATGACGACCTCCTCGAGGGGACACCACTACTGTGCGAGATATCAACCCAAGGGCAAATAACCGATATCAGGCCCGCGCGCGAGGACAGATATCCATATCATGATATGGACCGGCGTCACTCCATAATATCAACGGGGCTAAAGGTCCAGTATCATAGGCAAATATGTGATAAATACATATATCTGATAGACTTGTACGCCGACAGCGTCATACCATAGGTGTAATACGAGCAAATAATGCGGGCGCTGGATATTCTGTAGACGGGGGTTGACCATGGAATATGTCCGACCTAACTTTAATATCCACGAGAAATACATCCATGTTATAATACAAGCGTCTAGTTCGTCATTCATAATTCAGCCGTCGTCCATTAAAGAATATCTGCGTCCATAATCCAAAGACCTATTCCATATCCATATAACAGTATTAGCACCAAATTCAAAAAAGACAATCATAGTATACATAAACATAGACTAGTTTCCTGCAAGAGAGAAGCGGTCAACAGTTTTCAATGATGCCGACAAGACATGGTGTCCAGAAATAAAAAATCCGTATCGCTGATCAGTATTCTTAATCCATAATAATCGTTCTAAAATCGTTATCTAGAGAATGGTGTATCTCAATCACGCTTTGATTGTGACTGTTCATATGAGCACCATAAGGATCTTGAAGTACATCGGTTCATACGGCCCCTAGCCCCGGGTTAAGCGGAATTAGACACAAGTTATGAAACGTAACGCCATAGATCTTGCACGCGACGTTCGTATTTTGCTATCAGTATGCGATATGTATCGCCAAATTTGAGAAACTTTGAGTGGAGGCGCTTGGAGGAATAGCCCTGTTTGATAAGTTTCCGCAACAATGTTTTGTGACGTTGATTGAAATCGTCACAATTAACACAGGATCTAGCAAATGTTACTAGGTGAGATATGTATACGCCATATGCAGGTCCCACTGGAATACTGACCAGTGATACAGATTTGACGATGCGAACATCGTGATATCTTATCGGCATCATTGAATAGAAAGCGTCAGACCCGACATTCGATATTCAGTCGTCGTCCATAAAAAATCCGAGTCAATTATCAAAACACCTATTTCGTATGAGAAACCTATCCCAAATGTGTATGAAATAAAAATAATACAAACACGGGATGGTTTCTTTCAATAGGGAAGCCGCCGTCAGCAGTTTGCAATGATGTCAGGAAGACCTGATGATGTTCTTTTCATAAATTATTCATCACTGACCAGTATTTTTTAACCAAATGAATTTCTAGGTCGGCTTGCAAATAGCTTCGTCACGCTTTGATTGGGTCTGTTTATTTGAACACCTGGATATGTCACTATGCGTCTATTCATTTTAACACCATAGAGAAACTAATTAACACTGCCGGGCCTGGGGGCCAATAAGTTCCCCCTATCAAACTTTCTGCGCAATCTCCGAAACGACAAAAAGTGGAGAGTTGACACTCCGTGACTTTATAGTTTACCATATTGGGGTCATTTTTAGCCTATTTGCATAACCCTCCGAGCAGAGGTTCATGGGCACATTCAAATTGGCGGCCATGTAGGGTATCAGAAAAGTGAGGTTTTCGTCCTTTTTCTTTGAAATTTATGCTTTTCCACTAGGAAAACTGGGCAAAAACTATCTTTGCGGAGAAATTACATAGATAAAAATTTTAAAAAAATCTGACTGAAAAATCGACCAAAATATGCATTTTTTTAAATGACATCTGTGGCGTCATCAAAGCGGCCAACTTGGATATTTTTACATTTTCTGGTAGAGCTTGACCAAAAGGTATAGTGTAGTCCGTTTTAGCCCTTTCCCTCAAGGAATGTGCCAACATTATTATTATTGTAAGCAGACACTCTCTCCTGTGATATTGTGATGATCCACATCGCTGTCACTGAATACCGTGATGTAGAGGTTTGAAGATAAATAACTTTGAATCCGAGTTCATGTATATAAACCTGGCCTTCATTTATCTTACGTTGCACACAAACACAGACGTGTTTGCCGAGGATCGTTAAGGTGAAGTAGACCTGTGACTCTAGGCTCTGCTGTATGTGTCTGACCTGCTCGAATCCATCCGTGCTAGCATCGTAATAGCAACACGCGATATATGATATCTGTGATGTTCACTTGAACAGTACTAATCGAAGTGAAACAGCGAATACTTCTCGGAGTGTTAGGGTGGTACGTTTCGTAACTTGTGTCTAATTCCGCTTAACCCGGGGCTAGGGGCCGTATGAACCTATCCATTTCAAGATCCTAATAAAGTTCATATGAACAGTCACAATCAAAGCGATACGGACTTGATATTTTTGGAACATCATGTCTTGCTGGCATCATTGAAAACTGTTGACTTCTCTCTTACAGGAAACTAACCTGGTTGTATGTATACTATGATTTATCCTTTTAATTTGGTCTAATGCTTTTATATGAATTAGGTCTTTGGATTATGGACACGGAAATTCTTTAATGGACGAGGGCTGGATATTGAATGACGGACTAGACGCTTGTATCTAATGAAGGAATAAGGAGCACCATTTACTTTACCTATACTTTGAAACAAACATACCAAATTTCAAATACCGACGATTAATAGTTTTCAAGATTTAACATGAATAAAGGGTTTTCTGTATAAAACTAGAGAAACATAGTAATGGAATTAAAACGATACACAGATTATGCTGACACTGATTGTCCCACTGTTTGCACGCCACAAGCGTGAATGACCAGCTTACGATGGTCTCTATTCAATCGGACGAAAACGTTGCCACACATTATAAGAATTTGAAAGCTAAACTTTCATCTGATTCACCAACATAACCTCACCTGGAGAATGAATCGATATAATATTGTAGGAATGTTCAATACATGCAGTTTCTTTTCGTGAATGTAGACACCCAGGTGGGATGCATGTCCTTAAACCAAATACCTTTCCAGCCAAGGTCAATGACATGACAAGAGCCTAATATTGAAGATTGCAATGCCAATATTTTATTCTGATATAACCAGGAAAATATATAATACAAAAATGGCATTAATATCATAAATCAGTTCAATATTTTGCGAAAATTTCATGGTACATATATCATTGCCTTTCTGTTGGCTGTTTACCTTAGTCTTCCGGTAAAACGCATAATTCAAAATTGGAAGCACCACATATAGATAAATAAATTCCATATTGCATTCGTTACCTTGAATATCCAGGTATTTGACAGAATTTGCTCACTCAACGAGCCCCTTGAATAATACTGTTTAACTAACAAGTTTGTTTAAAATCGCACCTGTACATATATCTTGCAACTTTCATCACTAAAACGCCTGGTTAAAATTAAATATATGTGCTACACAAATGAGCCGCTCTAAGACTATAAATTGCGGGTTCGCGAAAATGTTTATCTTTCCGACGAAATACCGGCCTGCATACTAACACAAAAAACTGCATAACAAATTTATCACATTAAAAAATCTCTTTCTTTGTTGGTTATGAGGTAATCACCAAGACAAAAGAAGACAACCAACGCTGAACTAGCTGCGGATATCGCGCGCACTCTTGGAAGCGTCGATATAGGGGAAATATTCAATACAGTAAACCATTCACTAACTGTGACCAACTGTGACTTCGAAATACGCTCTTGTGCACTACGGTAGTTAACTCATCAAGTTTCTCTGAAATGATATAAAAACAAATTAAACGTGAAAAATCACTCTCCAGGCAACAACTCGGGTACACGATGTAAGGATGAATATGTCTCTTCGTCTTGGAAGAATTACATATTGGTGCACGTGCTAAATACAACCACCTGAACCATTTTATCGAAGGTTGTTCTACTACGGTTATGAGGTGGGGTTGCATCACCCGGAGCTGCAAAACCGCCTGTCCTGTTGTCACCAGAGAAGTGCCATATGCTCACCGTTGCTAACGCAGTCAAGACACCATGGCATATTAATCATCTGAATGCTGCATAAAGACTTGAAGTGGTAAGTTGATTAAACGTGTATATAAAAGTGTTGATAAATCGCATCACTGGTACAAAAACAAATCAGTTTGTTGCTGTAAGATACTGTGAAATATATTCGAAACAAACTGTTTGTATAATAAAGCATGAATAAACTAAACCATATTGCTGAATACAATTGCAGACAATTTAAGACAAGAGCGAAGTATTGGGACGGGAAGGGAACTGTTGGTTAAATAGGATTATTATTTAATTGTTAAAACTGAAATTTCCTTAAAATCATCAAGATGAAGGGAACAACTGCCTTAGTTACCAATTGGTGAAATTCTCCCCCTCGATCTGTAAGAATAGCCTTTGAGCGCATTGCTCATAGACACATCAATTGCTCACCGGTTATCATCGACCGTATGTCGATAGAGATTTGCATCACGAAATCCATCTTTGGGTGATCACAAAATGTATCACAATTACTCTGACAAAAAAGGATATAACACTAATTGAATAAAAAAAAAATATATATATATATATATGTATTTACATTCCGAAGACTGACCTTTACTCTCTGATCAGGAATTCCTCTCTATGTACGAGGATGAAACTTTGGTCGCTGTATAAAATACTGAAATACAAAACAGTCATGTAAATGGTTTTGTTACGCTATATCTTGCATATGACTGGTCTTGACCGGTTTTGACTGGTTTCGAACTGGTCTTTCGGGGAAAGGTTGTGATTGGCTGGATATTCTTTCAAAGTTGTTCACGAGCCAATGAGGATGCCGAATTTCTTTATAAAGATTTGAATTGGCCAATCAAATGTTTCAAACCAGGAAAATATCACTTGAAGCAGTGCAACTTCCTTAATAATCCACACGTTCCAGTGACTCTCAAGAATTTTATCAGTATGATTCACCAGTCCTAAATAATGAGAATTTAAATTATTTAATATTAAATATTATACAGAATAGACACACTACGGAGTCATGTGGACATGTGGAATCTTTTGTAAAGGACATGTCAAATCAGTTTGAGAAAAATATTTTATCCTTTAATGAAGTACCCAAATGAAACATCTAAACAACATAATTCATATCTAGCGAAAATGAAGCTTTGTATAATGGCGATCTCTCTTCCGACTATTGATGTATTGATATTTGAAAATATTATTTGTAGATATTTTCCCACTGTGTCCTTATCAATAATTATCTCTCTTGACCTCGTTTTGCTTAAGTATGCCGTATAAAATTTCTTGATCTATTTAACTATCTATTTGTTTTCAGAACCCAATTTTGTCAGCTATTGAAATAAAAGGGTAATAGCGTTCTTTGTTGCTGTATATACTTTGCCTATATCTATTCGAGCTTCAGCAGATGAAGAAGCATGCTTCCGACTGAAGAAAAAGCAGGTCGGATTATCAACATCCAAACTGACCCAAATATATCAAACAAATGGCAGAATATATGTGGATGAGCGAAGGTGGGCATGGCGGTTGTACAGGCTACGTAAGACCCAACCCGAACTCCCGTAACTAACACTCCTATTGTGATCAAGTGATAGCGTGTGGAATTAGTCCTGGAGATTCTTAAATGTATCTGGCCTTACATTCAAAAGGGCGGATTATAGATAGTAGTGCAGCGCAATGAATTGCAATTAGACAAGATGTTATATTTTATCAGAGGGAGACTTACGTTCCCGATTGGCTGCAAAGTTCTGAGGTTTTCCGTTATGATAGTTTCATCAGTATACCGGTAACCATGGGCCCCTGTATTGGGTTGCGGGGTATGGATTTGCCAGTGAGAATCATCTAAGCCGGGCGGATCGGTGTTGTATGCCTGGGTGTGTAAATAAAAGGAATACACACATTAAATAAAAATGGTATTCGGCCTGCTCATAATATAATGAATTGGCGACTTTGTTATCATTAATATACTTCTACGAAATAGAAGGCATGTGATTATGAATCATGAGACATAATAACACATACATCCACGGAGATGGGGATGGAATCAGAGGTCGACACTGATGATGGGACTATATATCATATATTTATGCTTTGACTGTTTCAATCATTTAAATCATATTGCGGAAGATATTTAGCTGTAAGCTCTATATGGGGGCCTTACTGACTTGGGAACTTGAGGTCTGATCTCTGGTGAATAAAATACGATTTTTTCTATTATTGTATCTTTATATACTACAAAATATTTCCCTTCTTATACCCATATAATTTCTGGGGAAAACTTTTCCTTTTTATGAAATTTTCGTGGTCAAAGTTTCACTTTCCGCGAAGAAATTTAACAGCCCCAGAATGAAATCGGCTTAAATTGAAGCAATATACAAGACCGGACCTGCAGGAGGCCGTGATCTGCAGGAGGCCGTTCATGATAAACTGTCTGGTAAATTCGTAAAGGGAACCCACAAGAACACGGAAATCATTCTGTTTTGAACCATACTTTTTCTTCCTGATGTGATATGACACGTGTTTGTTTTGCAAATTGCACGACAGAATGTCCGGTGTCGTTTTCACGATTGAGTTTGACCTTCTGTATCGCTGATCTTAAAAAAATACACATGTCACTCGCTTCCTTTGGAAGTTTATGTCGATGTATCATACACATGTGAGGTGCTCTAATCTGGTCATGAGTGTACCTTCCAGAAAACGAGAATTATGAAGAATTCTAACCTATAATAATCGCCTTTCATCAATACATGTTGCGTTTTCCTCCCTTACGAGTTTGATATTCTTACCGTTTGTTGTTTTTGCTTTCTTATAACTTATAACGTGGTGGAGAATGAAGCGCTTGGTAGGCGTTGGGTCTAACAGTTATTTGTTCTGAATGCGAACTTTCATTCAATAAATACTAAATCGTTTAGGCCGTTTTACACTATCTGGCGGTCGCATAGTTCATGATTTTCCAACAGATGACTTGATAGAGCTATTACATCATCGCTCTGAAGTATTTGTATCTAATACCACTCAAGCCGGTGCTAGGGGTCGTGTGGTCATGTCATTCAAGGTGTCCACACGAACAGCTACAATAAAAACGTGGCATAGATACAAATCATCACAAGGGATTACTTTTGGTATGTGTAACTTTTTAAAGAAATATGCAGTCAGTATATTTGTCTGTGGAGTCCTATGGCTTCTTGTCAGTACTCCGGCATCGTTTTTTCACCACTCTTTTAATATTGCGTTTAAACTTTATGTGTTTTCTATTGAACAAAATTGGATAAAATGCGATGGTCACACTTTGCACATTAATATTAGCAACATAGAAAACTCGGGGGCTCGGATGGATCGGGTGAGTAGTAGCGTCCCGTTAAATTGAGCCGTATTTCACCCGGATGTAACTATGACGTCACTTGAGGAACTAGTAGCGCCATCTGTACACTCTGGACGCAAGGGAGACAACTCGATCTGCCAGAGTTTGGCCGCCATCTTGAATTTTGTGGAAATGGTCCGATGGGGTCGAGTGAGGTATCAAAGTGAAGCATTCGTGAAGGGGCATCTAACGGGCTGGGTGTGGGGTTGAAATATCGGCATTCTGCGCATGCGCGGTGGCCAAAGTGTATGAAAATAGACGTTTTGGAGCTAGGGGAGCCACTAATGGACCGATGGGGTCGAGTGAGGTATCAAAGTGAAGCATTCGTGAAGGGGCATCTGATGGGCTGGGTGTGGGGTTGAAATATCGGCATTCTGCGAATGCGCGGTGGCCAAAGGGTATGAAAATAGACATTTTGGGATCTAGGGAGTCCCTAATGGGCCGATGGAGTTGTATGAGGTATCAATGTGAAGCCTATGTGAAGGGGCATCCAGTCATGGGTGGGTGCATGTAAAAATTTTCCTGAAAAAAAAAACCGAACACGGACTTTATCGAAAAATCCGGGAAAATGCCTATATGGGGTATGGGGGTATATAGGGCTCGGACCACTATTAAATTTACATTGACGGCCATGTTAACGAAACTGCACCTGGCTGATTTATTAATTATTTTTGGACTTCCATCTCCTGGCAGTTTGTAGTTCCATTCAAGTCCTGCATCGCCATCTACTTCTTGGCGGGGGTCGCCCATCAAAATTTCGAACCAGAGCGTCCTGTTGGCAAGCACTGTACTTCCGGCGAATAACTTACCTCCAAAAAGCAGAGTCTACGCACCTGCATATAGTGCCTCAGACTGGCATGAATTATGCAGTGAATTCAAAATAAAAGTCACAACTCAAAAGGGCACTTGTCATGCTTAATGTTGGCCATGCAAGCCCTTGTCTCATTATCAAAAGGAAGCTGGGGAAAAAATCAGCACAAAAACTTGTCCTCTATGGCAGAGGTTATTTAGAGGGGTTAACGGCTAGGGACTTTTTTTTAGTGGTCCGAGCCCTACTAGACACATTAAATTCAACCAATCCAAATGACATTTGGGAGGCATGTGACCTGTCCACTTACCATTTCATGTTAGCCTATCTGAGCTACTTCCATCAAATATGTCTCGGAATATGAACCATTAACTACATCTACCCCCATCTTTCTTCACAATACACATGTATTCACTATAGTGTGAGGTGCCTTATGGCATTGCCTAAACCAAGAAAACTCCTGTCACTGAGGAGCTGATCAGTCTCAAAATGGATTCTGCATACATCTGTGAATCCTATACCTAAATAGAAATATCCCTAAACTGTTTCTGGATTTTTCAATAAATTTTTAAAAAAGATGCAAAAAAATTCAGATTTTGGGGATTTTTATGGTAAATATGATATTTCAGTGGAAAAACTAAAAATGTGTACCTGTCAAATTCTGGTCTGTATGAAAGGGGGACATCTAATACACAAATAAATGCCAGGCAGTGGCAAAAAAAATAAATAGCAAGACCCTGATGTCACTCTGCATACCATAATACACATAATCATGTGTATCCATTAGGGTGATACGTGCAATACATTACTGTGATCAGCCTATGATTAAAGGTGTCAGATCAATTGACACACACTTTTGTCATAGAGACAGATAGTATATAAACTTTACCAATTACATGGCTATCTCATCACATCTCTAAAACATCACCAGATCAGCATGCGAAACTCGAAGAAACGGAAGCGAGTTAAGAAAGGAAAGCGAGGGAGCTTGGTCACCCGGTTCAAATTGGGTCATAAATTACTTCCCCAAAAAGTCTGCCATGCACAGGAGACACCCTCAACTTCAGGCATCATAAAAAACTCTGAAGAGGTGGAAACAACTAAACAGAATGAGCCAAAATCAGCATGGCACCCCAGGTATGACAGAGAGGAATTCAGCAAAGTCACCAGAGTTGGTTATGATGGATGAGGAAGGAAGGTCTGGGAAGGCAAAACTATTACATCCGAAGGAGTCGAAGAAGCCGGATTTAGCAGAAAAGTATGCAAAAGGCTCCAGCAGAGCAGGGGAGGATAGGTCTGAGACTGTTGCATGCTGGGAAACTGCAAGATATGTGAAATAAGGCAAAACAGGACCACGCCACCATTACACCTACCTGCCCACTTCCACAATTTGCCGTCAGTGAGGTGAAAAGAGGATTATGCTGGAAACAAACTTATGCAGGGGACATAACTGAAATAGTACAAAGACTACCTAAGGTGTTGGAGTGGGTGAGTGAGTGAGTGAGTGAATAGGGTTTAACGTCGCTTTCAACATTAAGGTGTTGGATGCAACAATTGACTGTTATAATGGAAACTGTGGAAGTTGTAGAAGGCATGCTATAGTTTGTGGTGGAGGGGTTAATACTAGTTGGTGGAAGAAATCTAGAAGTCTGAGTGCAAACAACATCAAGTGGTTAAATTTGGATGACAATGACAGAATACTGGTGCGAAAAATATTGAATATGAAATTGCATGCAGCAGCCAGCCCTTGAAACCAAATTTCAAACACATGTAAGTCAGAAGGAACAAACAGGGCATTCTGTGCCTCAGTGTCAAAAAATATGAACTTTCCTACCAATGCGGCAGCGAGAGCTGGAACCACAGTCTTAAGACTGAATCTCGGTGAAGGAACATCACAGCATAAGAAACTTGAAGCACTCCCTGCACCCCTAGAAACTCAGCTCATCTGCCTGCAAAAACCTACAACAAAACAAAAGCAATGCGATTATGAAAGATCATATAAACAGAGGCCAGAGGTTAAAAGAAGAAAAATCTACCATAAAGCAATTAAACTTAAATACTATATAAAAGCTAAGAAAGCTAACCGATGCGGATAAGGCAAAAGAAAGAGAAGGCTACAAGAAAAGACACATGCCTGACTTTGAGAAAGACCACATTATAAAGAACAAGAGTTGTCTCCCCTGATGTGTTGGACGACTCACCTGTTAATGCGTGAATTCAGGTGTGCCCCTGAACAAACAATTTGGATACTGTTTACCCAAAAATACATGGCCTTCAGGAACATTTCTCCATGGCCCTACACCTCTGTCTCTGATTATTAACAAAACTGACTTCTGCACTCAGGTGTGCAATATTGTGACAACTTGACTGATGACATAAGTGGCTTATGTCACTGGTGAATTCTTCTAAATTTATATTATGATGCAGAATAAATTTCAAACGATGAACGTGAATTATTCTCCATGTTTTCTTTCCAAAAGGCTGGATATTAATCACTCCATAATGGGGTGGCTGCTTCTTCTGCCCCCCAGTCCACAGTAAACATGCTCCATTCGAGCCTAATTGGCTATTATAATTAATTTTTTCGAAATATTTTGCTCTTCATGTGGTATACAACTCCGCCATCTTTATCACTAAACTATGAAATTGACATCAGTGAGAGATTGTCATCCAGCCTCCTAGTATGACTTACCTGAACCGGTGACATATGTATTCTGTGTTTACGCTTTTAGGGCTCGGACCACTATTAAATTTACATTGACGGCCATGTTAATGAAAGTGCACCTGGCTGATTTATTAATTATTTTGGACTTTCATCTCTTGGCAGTTTGTAGTTCCATTC
>JAVTVY010013186.1:0-55832 GCA_036873755.1 Hanleya hanleyi | reverse complement strand
AGGACTTATTATCTCCTAATTAGGACTTATTATCTCCTAATTAGGTGATAATTATCTCCTAATTAGGATTTATTATCTCCTAATTAGGACTTAATATCTCCTAATTAGGAGAAAATTATCTCCTAATTAGGAGATAATTGTGATCGGTTGTTGCCCCATTTATCAGCTATACCGTGAGTAGTATGCAAAGCACCGTAATCCTCAACTTGACCTTGGACCAAACCACTTTTAGTCGGGAGGGGTGCAAGGTTGTTATGCAAAGAATGGTTTACCCCAAAGGAAAGGTCAAGGCCGCTATAGTTCCGGCAAAGATCACTCCCGGTCACGTGACTGCAAGTGACGTCTGAGGATGTATTCCTCCGGGGTGATGTGGTCATGTCCGTGGAGAAGCCTCCGCGCACAGAAAGTAGTCCCTTGTCAACGAGATTTCAATACGCTGGTGGTCGATTCCCTTGCGTCATAATACCATGATACAGATGAGAAAACAAGGATGACAGGTCAATCAGTTTATTTTCCCCTCCAGTACATCATACCCATCCTGGGTGTGCCGCGTTGGGTATGTTTACACTTCACGTAGGCTCTTGTCCAATCAGAAGCCTTCCTTTGAGAAAGTTCAATCTTCTTTCGGTGTGACCTAAGCATTGTCGGGCAGGCCAGGATACCGTTCAGGCAACATGTCCTGAAACAGTTGTTTGCGCATTCTGATCGCATTTTCCAGAGCCTCGGTGGGTGGTAACCCCATATACTCTTCCAAGTGACGCTTGGTCTTCATGATGGACCTGTGCGTGGGGTCGCCATTCAGCTCGAGGATGGGGCAGTCGGGAGCTCGGAGCCCGCGCATTCACTCACTCGCTCGGTCACTCACTCGCTCACTCACTCACTAGCGTTAGAGCGTCACTGCGTTTAGGGCATCACTGTATTAAGACGAGCGTTGGGCATGCCTCACCCCCCGGAGTTCCGGAGTCTGAGCTTGGAGCTCTTGGAGCTCGGAAGTGACGTCATCGTACGCATGCGCACACACACCTGTGGTGCACCTTGTATACTATAACCCGTAGATAATTATCTCCTAATTGGGAGATAATTATCACCTAATTAGGAGATAATTATCTCCTAATTAGGAGATAATAAGCCCTAATTAGGAGATAATAAGTCCTAATTAGGAGATAAATCTCGGATTTTTTTTTTCACACTGGCACTAATACGCTTCCGTAGATACATGTATCTAGGGTATATACTATATAGTGTAATTTTCCGTGCTTGGCAAACACGGGCTCGCGCTTTAAAATATGACCATGTATGAGTATTACAGTAAGCTATATAATAATTTAGTGTTTTCAAGATGTTAAAAAAAATTAAAATTTTGAAATTTAAAAAAATTAAAATTTTAAAATTTAAAAAAATTTAATTTTAAATTTTCAAAAAATCTCTGACAAAACAGTTCTACTTAGCCCTGTGTGCAATATGACCATCACTGCATGTGAGAGTAGGCCGAACAGTAGAAGGGAAAGGACTGGTTGCTCGAATGTGGCGGGCTGGCTGCCGGTAATTAACGCAGGTGCATTGCGCACTTCCGGGGATACCATGACGTTCGGTGGAAGTCCCTTCCGTTGTGGGCTCACATCGGTAGACCTTGGGCTTCGGTTGATGTGGGACATGTTTGATGTGTGCTCTATGCAGCAACAACGGGCGACAAGCCTATGGGGAATCCCGTTCTTCGACCGACTTGGTTGTTAGCAGTCTGTGGCAAAACAAGCCTGGACATTTTTGGCGGGTGACAAATCTGGACATCATCAGTCCGTGTGTATGGGAAAACGTGTTTGGGTAAGTCCAACTCAGACTTGTAAGTTATACACGGTATACATTACCCCATATTTATATGTAATAAACACGTCCTTTACCAAGAATGGGTCTGTAACCCCTTCTTATTGGTGACTATTCCTGGCCAAAATTGCAAAAGATGGCTGTATCCCAATAACCTGGATGTTGTGGCGTCATCATCTATACACTCTGTACGAAAGGGAGACGAGTGAAAACGGTGCATGTACAAGTTGGTCTGGGGAATGAGAAATCCGGAAAACGGATAACCATAGCGTGAAACACTAGCATTTTTTTGTGGAGCAAATAATGACATGCGAGGATTCTCTCTAGGTTCTGTAAGAGATTTTACATCATCAGATATCAGATAACTGTGAGATGATCTCAGTAGTAGAGAAACTGGATATGGTTGGACACGCACTTGACATTATGTGCCTACATTCATTCCTTGAGGTGAAGGTGTTGTCCTGTACCCTGTCCTGACTGAAAGTTTTAGTCCAAATGTGGGGTATAATGTTGAACTGCGACATAGGTACTCCGGGTTGGTAGATAAAGCTCACTAGAGGTGGAAGTTTTTGGTGAGATGTGGGCCTTACCTGGTCCAACACTCTCGTTGTGTCAAGTGTCCTGACTGTTGTATGCCCGATGATACAAGCATGCACACTCGGGCAGTAGTAGAGAAAGGGCCTTCACAGTATTTGGTGTGTTTTCAGAGTGGGGCGGAGATCGATGTAATTTTGGTGTAACTTATTGGATCTTTAGATATATTTTTTCATTGCTATATAGCTATAATATAGCTGAATGCAACGTAAAATAAAATTTTCTCTCTCCTCCCTAAATTGGCGAGGTATGTAAGAGATGGGGAAGACTGAGTAAGATCTACAAACACACACACACACACACACACCCACGCACACACACACACACACAATCCTATACCTATCCCCTGATGTTTTGATTCCTTGATTCAGTCCGATGAGAGAGAGAGAAAGATCAACAACAACACAGATTTTCTTCCTGCTTACACGTCAAACCCAAGCCACGAAAGCCGCCCTGCGTATGTTTTATTATGGGGCGTATCATCTTTATGTCTCATCATCATCTTAGTCGATCTTGTTCAAAGAGAAGTCGCCATTTGAAAACTGTCGTCTTTGAGAATCTCCGTTCCTTTGTCAATCTTTGGCCATGTTCCATCTTGTCCGTTAGGTTCATCGTCAGCCAATCGTTCTCTCTTATCCACCTCTAAAGCATTTTTTTTGGCAGTTCAGGAAACTGTAATGGCAACATGTCCTGGAACAGCTGTTCTGATTGTACGCATGTTGAAAATACAAGCATCTACATGTAGTCGGTCATTTAATATTCAGCCGTCGTCCATTACAGAATTTCCGCGTCCATAATCCAAAGACCTATTCCATGTCTCATACAACAGCAACCCAACTTTAAAAAAAACAACAATCATAGTATACATAAACATGGACTAGTTTCCCGCGAGAGAGAAAATATCAAATCCGTATCGCTGATCAATATTCTTAATCCATATGATTTTCGTTGCAATGTCGTGGCTAGTCACTTCGCCTGACACGTGCTGCAGACATGATACGCTCCTACACCGTTCAACAACTTGGTGTGTCGTTGATATTTTTAATAAATTACTGATTTAGGTAACGATTTAAATTACATGGGAAACAGAATCCCATTAACTTGATCATGGGATGAAAATTCCCAAACTCGAGAAGGAAAATACATCCCAACCTCGCCTCGGCCGCTCGGTTGGCATGTATTTTTGTTCTCTCGAGTGGGAACTTGCATGATCAAGTTATATGGGATCCTCTTAATCTCAGTCACGCATATGAACACCATGAGGACCTTGAAGGACATGGGTTCATACGGCCCCTAGCCCCGGATTAAGCGGAATTAGACAAAAGTTACGAAACGTGATGCCATAAACTTTGCACACTACGCTCGTATTTTGCTATTGGCATGCAATATGTATCGCCAAATTTGAGAAACTTTGGGTAGAGGCGCTTGGTGTTATGGCCCTGTTTTATAAGTTTCTTCAAGTCATCCTGTCCGGCATTCTCAATTGCCACAGCATGAGTATCAATAGCCGCTGTTACAGTACGATCCAAAAACGAGGGTTGCCTTTCGCCTTCACTCCGGCTTCCTGGGACCAAATCCCCGCATCAGTGAATGAGGTCTTTGTATTAGTGGGTAAACTCTCAGTGTCAGCAGTCTCAGCTGTATCATCGCCTTCTGGCACCTCCGTGTTTATGTACTCGTGTGTATTGGTGCCGCATCATAGTGTCTGATAAACATTCGTCCACACTCAAGGCACTGATAAGCCATGTTGACGGTTGAACGTCGACTGCGGAAAGTCCCCCCCCCCCTATATATTTTTGCTATCGCTAAGGCTAGGGGGCTGAAACTTACCACACTATATCATTGGGTCAAGCTCTACAATAAATCCAAGATAGCCACCATGATGACGTCACTTTGACGTCATTTTCAAAAAGAGCATTTTTGGACCATATTTTGATCAGAATTTTCGAATTTTTTATTTTTGTTTTTTTCTTCGCAAATACTGCATGATAAATTAGTAAAAACTAATCAGATATGAAATAAAATAGATTTTACCCACTTTTCCATACAGAAAAGCAACAATTTTGAAGAAATATGACGAAAACATCACTTTTCTGGTACCCCACATGGCCGCCATTTTGAATTTACCCATGATCCGTGTTCGGGGGTCATGCAAATATGCTCAAAATGACCCCAATATGATAATCTAAAAAGTCGAGAAGTTTCAGCTCTTATTTTTTTGTCGTTCCGGAGATGGGAGCAAAAAACCAAAAAGGCGAAAAGTGCCCTCCCCCCCCCCCAGGCCAGGTAGGGTTAAGTTTTGCTGACAGTTTGGTTCAACCTGACCATTACACATTGACTAGTGTACCTATCTTCATGTTCATTAGTATTCATCGTATCTGTGACACTCAATTGCATAGTGTTTGATTTACGTGTGCTGACTTAAGTGCTTTTGCCTGTACTATTTGTGTCGTCTATCTATCAATCGGGGTAGAAGAAGTAGAGGTGTTGGGGCAGACGTCTAATTTTCGTGAATCGTTTGCGACATTCTTTTCTGAAACTTATGAACCGAGTTGTACGGTGTGATGTTTGACCATCGATGATTTTGCGGTAGAATTGTCCTCGTTCGCTACTCGTCGAGTTACAGTGGAACTAGTACTCCTCTGTATAACTCCTTTCAGTGATGGAGATTTTATAGATTTTTTGAAGAGTTTGATAAAGTGTTGGGGATCGAGCAGGGGTTCGAGTTTGAAGGAGATATGCGAAAGGTGTTTTTGCAGATACGGATCAGCTGGACGCTTTGCAATATCAAACGGAATTTGTAGATGTTGGTGTAAAGTGCTGAACACTTGTTTCCTGTCATTTACTTGGACATCCGTGCTATCTTGGTGAAGCCTTATTCTGTCGGAAATGTCTGGATTATCAGGACCATGCTTTGTTGTGTGACAATCGTGTGAAGCAGATGGAAATTGATCGTCATACTACGCAGAAAGGTGAGAAATCTGCGGAAAGTATGGGAGTATGGAGATGAGAAGGCGCGGGCTCGAAGTAAGGGAGGATAGACTTCCACTACGTTGTGCATAAAGGTTGTGCATCTGTTGAATCTGTTGAGCGCAACACATTTTACATCAGAGCCTCTCATACTTACCTTATGACGTAATATATACATTATTACGTCAATACTCTTAGGGATTTCATCCACCGCCTCGGTGTCCGCTGTCAAAAGAGAAATGCCACAGGCAATCCCCTCCGTAGCCCCACCAGTGAGCCAGATCTCGCTTTAGCCTATGCGTATTTAGTTTCAACTTTTGCATCGACACGACAACACGTGTTCTCTGCAAAAGCATGATGGCGGACGATGGCGGATTTAATTTCGCCGACATGCGTTCGTTCAGCATATCGTTTCTAGTCAAGAAATTTAGAGGATCTTTGTCTGGTAGCGAGATTTACTGCTGTGAATTAGGTGGAAATTTTTATGTGTAGTATTCAACCTTTTTTGTACGTGTGCATGTGCACTTCTGTACACTGAGTGTGTAACAACAACAACAACAACAACAACAACAACAACAATTGACGGCTTTTGTCTTTGAACAATAGATTTCCAGCTGTTCGTGTCTGCGTCAAGTGTTTGGCTTGTTGCTTTGTTGAGCTATCTGGGTTAGTATTTGGCATTGCCTCCAATTCCTTCATTCTGGCCAAACTGGTTTTCTGGTTTTGGAGTTGAGTTAAAGTCGATTTGTGATGGATTTTGCTTTTGTTCTGCAGACTTTACTTGGGTAAATGTTGCCGACGTTGTACCTGGTTGGTTTTTGACTTAGTCTGATAGTCATTCAGACTGGTGAGTAGGTCGTGCTTTTCGGTTGGAGGACCGATTCAAAAATCACAGATACGATTAACTCTAACTAAAAATTTGAAATAACATTTTTTCAATAAAAATATTTTCCAAAAACCCCAAAAACAATCTGGTTGATAATGATTGTGTTCTATAACATGGTATTGACACTATAAATATTTATATATATTTGTCGTCATACAGTGTTATACCTGCTATTGCTATAAGCAATTAAAGTCTGTTATATACACATTCAATATACAATAATACATATTTGTGTATCAGTGTTACAATTGGTTTGTTTATTATCAGGGTTTGTTATGCCACTGTGCTAATATTACTGGTAATATTTCTTACAGATTATGGACCCTGGTTTACCCCCACGTCCCGGTTATGTGCCAACCCAGAGTGCGATCAACCTTTGGTGACTGGTACTGCGGGGCATTTGTATGTTTCCTGTTCAACATGTGATGAGGAACACAGGTGCGAGGTTTGCGTGAACTGGCCACCGGACGTGCTGTGCCTCTGGACTGCGGTACGGAAGGAACGGTTTGCTCGCGTTCCACTTGGCTCACCGATTGCCGGTTTCATGAATTCGGGTAGCATCCCCCTTCTGGTGTTGAACGTCTGTAATGAGAAGCTATGAATCGCAACGCCTTCCGTGATGAATTGGTTCGGGCCCTGGCGGCGCATGTACCGACTATCGTTCAGCGGACGCTGGATAATCGGTTGTCGTCCATGCAGTCACGGAAACTGATGCCGAGGACACATGGTGGCCTTTCGGGCCAATCGGAGATCTGATTTTCTTCCGGGAACCAGATCATATGGCCGAACCCCAGTTTGCTTTGGGCCAGGAGCGCACTTCTTCTGAGGTTCCTGCCAGGTCTAGTAGTCTGAGTCGGCCCGTATCTCCTTCGCAATTGGTTGGTATTGGCGTGTTAGAGATTCCTCAGGGAAGCTCACGCGACGGTGCTGCCGATTCTCGGAGGGGTGATGGGCCTGCCCATGGGGGGTCGAAACGAGGCAAAGTAGACTTCCTCTGAGCCATTGGCTCGAGTGGTGTCGCGGTAAGGTGTGGATTCTGCTGCACCGGTCGGTGCGCGGACGGTCACTGCAACAGGAACTGGTACGATTCGTCCGCAGCCAGGTTCCAGTTCTGGTTCAGTGACAGTCGCCGGAACTGGCTTTTTCAGGCCATTCTATGATCTGAATGCTCTCGGAACCGATCCATCTGACTCAGAGGATACTGGTCCTGCCGACATGGAGGTTGATAAAGAGGAACCTGTCCACTCTGATTTATCTACCTCTCACTCTGTAGACTCCTCTAATGCAAGGCTCTTGCCGAGGCTGCCGAGTTAGATCGCTTGATTGCAGCTTGCACTCAGACGCTGGTCTGTGATTCGACAGAGTTGGACAGCATTCCCCGGACTGTCTGGTCGGATGCGCTGTCTTATGGGTCTGAGATATCGGCGTGTCCGAGCTCGGACACAGCTCCAAAAGCTCCCATGCGGTCATCGATAGTGGGATCGGAGTCGCGGAAACGGAGTACCTTGCTGGCACTACCTCTTGATGGTCGGGTTGTTGCAGCGTTTGAATCGTTGCGGACTGGGTCGGAGGAAGGGACAAAGCTATTAGATTTTAAACCTACTCCTGCTCGGTTTTCGGAGTTTATCGTCCAGACTCTGACCTTCCGCTTGCGGGTCGGGCTTCGGAGGTGGGACAGGGCCCGGCATACTACATTTCTGGTACGTTTACAAAGACTTTAGCTTTGCGCGACCAGACAAGGAAGGCTGTCGAGGACGAACTTCGCTTGGCTGAAGCGTTAGGGCATTTCGCTCTTAGAGGCTTAAGCCACATGTGTTTGTTGACGCTGAAGCGGCCCGTGATTAAACTGTGTGTCGTGGGGTTGAGAGCCCTCCCCCAGCGTCAGTATTTTTCCAGGTATTGCAAAATAACCTGAGTGTGCCGCAGCCGTTGCCGGATTCGATCGGTTGATGAAGTTGGTCACTTCATCGATCATGAAAGTTGAGGCGCGGTCAGTTGTAACACAACTTGCCAGGCGTCGACTCTACCTGGCTGGGTCGACCCTGGGGGCAACGGATCATGCTACCCAAATGCTCGCTTTACCGTTGGGTACAGCTGAACTGTTTGGTAATACGGCTTTTGAGGCCCAGCAGCAGAGACGCCTTGGCCCCATTCAGACCCTTCCTGGGGGTGGAAAGCGCCGTTCGAGTGCTCTTGTTCAATCTAATGCACCACGGGCGAAGTATTCTCGTGGGCCACTGCCTGTTGCGGCGTCAACCCCTGGAAAGAAACACTATCGTGGCAGTAGAAGTAAGGGAAAGGGTAAGGGCAAATCAGTGGCAGAAGATCAGCCTAAACCCGCCGCTGACCTCAGTCAATGATTTCTGCGCCACCACCTTCGATACCAATCAACGTGCTTGTCTCAGCTATGTATGGTGATATGGGAAATGTTCCATTGGTGTTTTCAACACCGGATCATCGTTCGAACCGCGCATATACCGGGATGCTCTGACAATACGACAGAGGCCGAGTCCGACCTTCCAATCACAAACTTCCCGTGTATGAGTCCGTTTCTGGATGTCAGTTTCTTCGCTGTCAGTTCCATGGACGGGCATGCACGCTTATGCGTTTCCCCAGATCATTCTGGTCCCCAAGGTCATTCAGAACATTCGAAGCGAGCAGTGTATGATACTGCTGATAGCTCCATTCTGGCCGACCAAAGCGTGGTTACCAGATCGTCCAGATCTCCTGACTCAATGCCAGGGGCTTCGGGTTCACGAACGTCCAGGCCTATTCAAATGAAGTACATGGATGCTGTCATCAAATCCCGACGCCAGGAAGGTTTTTCTACAGCGGCTTCAGGAATCATGGCCAAATTTAGAAGAGCGTCCACAAGGAGAGTTTATGATTCTAAAGTCAGTCTCTTTGTGGGGTGGTGCCATGAGCACGGTAAACGTTCAGCTGACATCACTTCTCGGGAAATAGCAGATGTCTTTGTTTTTCTTTTTGAATCAAAGAAATTACAACCTTCCACTATCTCGGGTTATAAATCCGCAATAGCGACGATCCACCCTGGTTTCCAGGACAGGTACAAGTTTACTGCATGTAAACCCTTGGGAGGATCTCATTAAGGGAATGTATCATCTTCGTCCTAGAGTCGAAAGATTACTTCCCTCATGGAATTTTGATTTGGTACTTTATGCTCTGACTAAGCAGCCATTGGAGCCCGTGAATAAGGCTAGTTTAGTCGCTGTGGCATCTGCTAGGCGGAGAAGCGAAATACATGCGCTCTTTGTCGAACCCGATCGCTTGGTTTTTACCGGGGAAGGCATTATGCTTCACCCGAGGTCTGATTTTCTTGTGGAAACGGAGGTTCTTAAGCATCCTGGCAAGTGCTTGCGGATTTAGCTAAGTTCTCTCCGAATGATAAAGTTCTGTGTCCGGTCCGTGCTCTGAAGTGGTACTCAGACCAAGCATCTGCGTCCTTCACTCACGTACCTGTGGATTACAAGCGTCTGGTCCGTCATTCATAATTCAGCCGTCGTCCATTAGAGAATATCCGCGTCCATAATCCAAATTACAAGCGTCTAGCCCGTCATTCATAATTCAGCCGTCGTCCATTAGAGAATATCCGCGTCCATAATCCAAAGACCTATTCCATTTTCCATATAACAGTATTAGCACCAAATTCAAAAAGACAATCATAGTATACATAAACATAGGCTTGTTTCCTGCAAGAGAGAAGCGGTCAACAGTTTTCAATGATGCCGGCAAGACATCATGATGTTCCAAAAATATCAAATCCGTATCGCTGATCAGTATTCTTAATCCATAATATTCGTTGTAAAGTCGTCATCTAAAGAATGATGTATCTCAGTCACGCTTTGATTGTGACTGTTCATATGAGTACCATGAGGATCTTGAAGTACATGGGTTCATACGGCCCCTAGCCCCGGGTTAAGCGGAATTAGACACAAGTTACGAAACGTAGCGCCATAGATCTTGCACGCTACGTTCGTATTTTGCTATCAGCATGCGATATGTATCGCCAAATTTGAGAAACTTTGAGTGTAGGCGCTTGGTGGAATAGCCCTGTTTTTTAAGTTTCTGCACCAATGTTTTGTGACGTTGATTAAAATCGTCACATTTAACACAAGATCTAGCAAATGCTACTAAGCGAGATATGTATACGCCATATGCAGGTCCCACTGGAATATTACTGTCCAGAAAGGGATAGTTTACGATGTCGAAATTGTAATCATCTCTTTTGTCATAAAGTCGACGAGAGAGAATGCCCGCTTCATTTTTATAGAGATAGAGATCTAAATAAGATGTGCCTGTAGGGCTATCTGTAGTTTCCTTCAAATCCAGTGAAGGTGGATATATATCCTTCACTGCGTCATTTATATAGCGATTATCCACAGCGAGAAGATCGTCTATATAGCGTTTGGTGAATGAGAAGGAACGGGCTTTGAATGGATCGGTTTTTGAAAGCGCCTGCATATAGTCATATTCATAAGAGAACAGATACAGGTCAGCCAACAGGGGTGCACAATTAGTACCCATTGGAATACCTATATGCTGCTGATATATTGTGTTGCCAAATTTCACATAGATATTTTTAATGAGAAATTCAAGCAACTCTATAAACAAAGAAACATCCCATGAATGATATCTCTTGTATGTAGTAGAGCTAAAGAATGCTTTATGGCTTCTGACATTAATATATCTACGATCAGTTTTCTTGAACACAGATACTATTAATGAACTTGAACGGTCAACAAGGTCTGATGAAGGATTGTAGTATAGAGAGTCGAGAAATCCCATGTGGATACATGTCTGTACGGTATGTGACCTTTAGCATCAAGTTCTTCCGTAAGACATTTTGAGTTTTTCAATATCCACATACATTCAACGCCAGAGTTCTTAGAAATAGTGGCGCAATACCTTTCCCAAAATGCTTTTACCTCCTGAAGGGCCCTCGTCAATAGGGTTGAAAGAAGCTTGGTGGTGCAGCTTCTAGAACCAGCTATGAATCTAGCTTTGTATGGTGATTTATGCATTTTGGGAGTCCAGTATAGTTTTGGTATGTCGTTATGACAGTATTAGCACCAAATTAAAAAAGACAATCATAGTATACATAAACATAGGCTTGTTTCCTGCAAGAGAGAAGCGGTCAACAGTTATCAATGATGCCGGCAAGACATCATGATGTTCCAAAAATATCAAATCCGTATCGCTGATACTCACCAAGTGAATAATCACAGGCCTGCAGATAAAGACATCAATTCAAGATGGCTCGTGGAGACCATTGGAATGGTTCATAGCATGGCCTGACCAGGATTTCATTTTTGCAAGGGCACATCATACTGGTGCTTTATCTACGTCAACAGCCTTTTGCAGAGGTGCTTCGTTGGATGAGATAATGGAGGTGGCGCAGTGTAGATCGGAGTCAACAGTTGTTGAACATTATTTGACCAATTGTACTGTCTCACAAGCAGCGGTGCAGTTGTCAGTCTTGGGGGAAACACGTCTATGTTTATGTATACTATGATTATCTTTTTGAATTTGGTGCTATTACTGCTATATGGAATATGGAATAGGTCTTTGGATTATGGACGCGGATATTCTTTAATGGACGACGGCTGAATTATGAAAGACGGACCAGACGCCTGTAATTGGCTTTCAGCTCACGCAATGCATCGCATACCCGTAATACACGGCAAGATCTGAGGAAAGGCGGTCTTCGATGGGTCCATAGGTAACAAGAGCCCAAGGGGCTTCAATATACGCCCGTATATCTGGAATTACATTGGTTCAAATTTCAAGGTTGTTTAATAGCCTTGATTCCAATTGATCTAGCAATCCAGAGAAAGGTCTACAATTTTTTGCTTATATTGAATGATAAACTAAAATGAGCTTAACTCTCGGTAACTAGTTGACCTTGAAGCAAGAGCTGAGAGCTCACATATCCCAGACTGAAATCGACAATAGTCAAACACAAGAAAATAGTAGTTTTCCTGCAAATGGATTCCTTTCAGGCGAGAGAATTTTTCATGAAGGAAGAAGAAAGTGATGAAGTAAACCTTTGTTCTTGAGTTAATAAACAGGTGTGAAGTTCATAAAGGATTCCTCTCCCCGTTAAATTAGGAAATGTATGGTTTTTATTTCACAACAGTTTAACTAAATGAAGCGTTTCAAACATGGGAGACAACTCCACAGGGCAATACCATATAAATGCAGGGGAAAGAACTTCCAATATTCCAACACATTTAGTCAGCTAAGCTTGATTCAGTTTTGGGGGACTGCAACCTAGACCTTTGACAAATGTATGGCTCCACTTTGCCATGCGAGTAAGGTATACTCAAAGTTTGGTACCAATCCATACCTTGAAACTAGAGCTATCGCATGGACAACAAATGTTAATGGATGAATGGACAGAACGCAACATCGCATTACACGACCTCGTCTTCAACAGGCATATGAAAATGTGACTTTTAATGATTTCTTGATTTTGGGGTCACAGTGACCTTGACCTTTGACCTTGATCTCAATTTTGGTACACAACACATCGTCTTCTCTCAATCTATCCATGCACACACAAAATCATGATTTTTAATGATTTCCTGATTTTGGGGTCACAGTGACCTTGACCTTTGACCTTGGCCTAAATTTTGGTACATGACAACCGTCTCCCCTCAATTTCTCAATGGACACAAAAAATCATGAATTTTAACAATTTCACGATTTTGGGGTCACAGTGACTTTGACCTTTGACCTGGACCTACATTTTGGTATGTGACACATTGTGTCCCCCTAATGTATCTACTGACACAAAAAATGTTGTTTTTCATAATTTCCTAATTTTGGGGTCAGTGACCTTTGACCTTGACCTAATTTTTGGTATGCATCACTTTATTTCCGCCTATTGAATCCACTCACAAAAAATTGGAAATTTTTAATGATTTGCTGATTTTTCGATCACACTGACCTTTGACCTCTGACCTTGACCTACATTTAATATGCAACACATCGTCCCTCCCCTAGGGCATCCACTCACCAAAAATTAGAACTGTAGATAGAAAGCTGTCAACGATCAATGATTTCCTGATTTTTGGCAACAGTGACCTTTCACCTCTGACCTCGACCTCAATTTTGGTATGCGACACATCGTCTCCACCTGGCGTATCCACTCACAAAAAATTGCAACTGTGGATAGAAAACGTTCACAGATATAGACCGGACACGAACACTTAAGTGATTTCCTGTTTTTTAGGCCCGTGACCTTTGACCCGTGACCTCGACCTTCATTTTGGTACGCGACACATCGTCTCCCCGTAGGGTATCCACTCACCAAAAATTGGAGCTGTGGATATGAAACTGTCCCAGATATAGACCGGACACGAGAACCGGACAGATGGACAGACGGACAGACGGACGGAAACCGCCATCACATAATACGTCCGCCTTTTGGGCGGGCGTATAAAAATGGGTGAGATGCATATCAAATGATTGTTTTTTTTACGGGGTCTCTGTGTAGCAAGGTTTATATCACCCTTGGCACGATATGATAACGTTTTCCAAAATCGTAAATGTCCAGGCGTGCAGTAGGGTTTGACTAGCGTCAGTCAGTATCCTTCTTATGAGCTGTGTTACAGACGCGCCATTAACGCCATCCCTGTCTTTAGCTGCACCAGCCAGCCCTCCAGGGGTTCCCACGAATTCTGGATTTATCCCTAAGTGTATTGACGTAATAATGTATATATTACGACATAAGGTAAGTATGAGAGGCTCTGATGTAAAATGAAAAAGTTTATTTAGCTTACCATTTAACGAGGACTCCTCGTAAAATGGTAAGTTACATGAACGTTTTCAATCTTTGTTGATCTCTCTTTCTCTCTCATCTGATTGCATCCAGGCGTTAGGGAATATTTATAGGTGTGTAAGGGGGACCTGATTCCCCCCAGCATTAGCATCATATATCATCCAGGCTTGGAATTTCATAACAGCTCAGACATTTCTCTCACTGATTTCTACCAATGTTCATTATTCGTGCATGACATCATCTATTAAATAAGCTAGAACACATTCCCGATTTGGTGTTAAACATTGATTCAGCGTTAAGTCACTTTCCCCGGTGACAAATGCGTTAAGATGGACATTACTGTGTAACCATGTTAACTATCTCCCATAACTTCATCCTCACCCCTACCCCAGACACACCGAATCCTACCTCAAAGGTCCTTTCTCTACTACTTCCCGAGTGTAAATTCATGTATCACGGGACATAGGACAGTCTACACAACATGATCGTTCCATAGAATCTCCACATTTGGACGACGTATTTTCCACATCTCGCCAAAAAACTCATATGCCCCTTCTCTACTATTCGAGTGCACGTATACTCATTAACATCACAGTTCAACGTCACCACCCCAGCCTTACTCTACACAACAACAGCGATCAAGCACGACACATTTCGAAAAAGTTTGGACCATATCCCCCCCCCCCACACACACTCTTTGCTGTCAGAAAATGGTCTTAGTCTTCTACCCCCTGAGTGTAGTTGGCATGCCACAGACCCTTAAGGAATTGTTCATTTTCCTGCTATTCATAACGTTTTGCGCTAGAGTAGCCTGTTAGTTCGATTGTGATAACTCGGGTTATGACCTACCTCTGTATTGTTGACACAGTGGCAAATGAAGATCAGGAATCCTTGGACGGAATTGGTGAGGGCAAACAGATATTGAAAAATGATCATGCTCTCCGACACTGCTAAAACCCCAAACACCCAGGTCCCTCCAAGAATAGGCAAGAGTGACACCGACGCCTTAGCAGCGCATCTATAATGTACAATATTTTTTATTTTATTTTACAAATGTATTTAACTTAATCGTGCTACAGTTCTCTCTTCAACCATAAAGGCTGTGATATCAACGACTATCTAGAAACTCTTTGTTCGGGGAAAGGTGCATCATTTTTACCTGACGTTGTGGAGTTTTGTACGGCCCGTGGTTTCACTCAAACGGAAGATAACTATCATCACCTGTCCTAGAATAATCATGTTTATCTGAAAATAAGGCAATCATATAAGAGGCATGCAATGTTCTCAGCAGACGAATACATGGAGTATACTGGTTCACAGCTAACAAGGTGCGAGTTCCGAAGGTACAGCTAGAGTTAAATATATCGATATATACTTTATATAAGTAGCGTGTTTTGTATATGTAGCTGATAATTGCAAACAAAATCTGTATTCACTGTCCACCAACAACATTTATCGCAATCGAGTTTGATCGCAAGTGAAATAATTTGACTGCAAAATTTAGCAGAATGTTTTGTTTACGATTTCCATCTTTCTAACCCACATACAAGGAATTTGAATCAATTTCGATAACAAAAGCATAATCGAAATTGTTAAAAATTCATCCTGAATGATGCCCCAATTCCGGCATTGATTGGGTAATGTAGCCGACGACCTCATTTGGTTAATGTTAACACTCGTTTGGTAGATGTTCGCCATTGTTTGTGCTTCTTCTGTAACATGATACCTGTGTTACCTGTGGTGTTATTCAATTTTATCGATATTTGTTACCTATTAATTTCAACAGTAAGGCCTACATAACCATGAAGATCTGTAATGAACATTCAAGACACGAACAGCAACCTGATACTCGGCGTCCCAAACGAGGGAACATCACAGACAGTGATAAAATGCTTACCAATACGATAACCATGGCCGGGATGACAAACGCCAATATAGACAGATCTCTCGGAGACAACCAGCATCTGCAAAGGGTGGAAATGGTAATGAGTTCGTTGCAGTACCATATAGGCCTATTCTCGGAAATCTTGACGATTTTCACTACTAAACAGGGGGAAACAATGATCGATTAACCTGTTCTCAGAACGAAATCGAAACCACCGGTACCATTTTTATTATAGTCAATCTAAATATACTCGTTTGGTCGCTGGGTAAAAAACTCCGGGAAGGATATTGGGTCGGATAAATATATTTATTTTAATTTATTTCAACACCCAAACGTATCTGGTTGAAGTGATCTGCCCACATAACCTGTCGATCCAATATATTTTGTCAAAATTCAACCCAATAATTTTTGACAATGTATACGTCACGTCCTTATTCAAACTGTTGGAGGAAAAGCTATTTGGGTCGTTTCGACCCAATCATTCTGTGTATGAACCACCTCTGTTTTATTAATGTGCTGGATCAAATTTTGTCAGCCTGTTAAAGCTATTTGCGTTTAACACGAATGTTACAGAAAATGTTTGACGAAGAAGCTTACATGTCATGTTGACCAATGTTCTCGTGAACTGCGGCCATACCTACTCCAACTACAAGGACTGGGAGTCCTGAAAGCAGATAAAGTAGTCTTATATTGAGTGAATGAGGTGGAATGACAATTTCGGAAACTACTTGGAATTCCATTGGGCATCAGATATATGACCAATGATAGGCCTAAAGAATTCCAATACAGTAATATCACGTTGTCTAGTTAACATCGCAGACGATTTCTATTTTGCAATTCGGCTTCGTTAGTATTATTTCACTTTAAATATATCTAGATATATATGATTGCTGATAGATTTATAGGCTTATTAATTGGAATCATAATCTAGAAATGTCAAAATATAACAACGGTTCTAGAAATATAGGACATTATCACTCGGTACTGAGGCATTATTGTGCAAAATTGGGCTCCTTTTTATTTTCACGCAAGATTGTATATTGATATAGATACAAACCCCAACCAATAGCGTAATATAACCTCATCTTGATCTCCTGGCTGAAGACGACTACGACCTGAAGATATAGCTGGATTCCTTCCACCATCATCCAGCAGAAAACAGACATGTGGAAATAGAACAGAAGAATGACTGTTAGCGTACAGCCAGCCTGGAATAATAGAAAGATACATCGGATTATTCTGTAATATGGATTTGATGATAAGTACAACGATCTTGAAATGGCCAATACTGAATTGGGGCGATATGCAAGAGATGGGAAAAATTGACTCTACAGGAAAGCATTCGTCGACACCTAACATTCAAACCCGAAAATTCGGTGGATTCTCAGATGTAGCCTTAGTATCTCAGCCGCACTTTTATTGCGCGTGTTCATGTGGAGACAATGAAGTATCCACACGGCCCCTAGCACCGGCTTAAGCGGAATTAGATAAGCTAGCTCACTGATCACTGAATGTGTGATCTGACGCCCGTATTAGAACCCCCTGGAGTAACGGTCATCGTCCCAGGGTAGTGCTACATTGGGTCAATAGGATTTACTACAATGCTCCCAATATCCACCATTTCTGTTGACGTAACTTTATCGTTAACATAACGTTATTTAAAATTCAATATTAGCTCAAAACTCGTGAAACCCAACGGCAAAATCATGCCATACTTACTGTATGCCTAGGAACCGCGTCTTCCACCATGAATATAACCTGTGCTCCGATGATCGACATAGCTAGGTTAATATGGATCGACACACGGTCCTTGGAAATCCTGAGCAAAGGAAAAAGTCATTGATTTATTCCATTATTACATGTATTTGTCGTTATGGTCAGTTGTAATTACAGTACCGGTATCTGCAGGAATGTCCGAAGATCTTTCTGCTTATTCATACTAGTTTTCATGTTCTCTATTGTTGTTTCATGTTTTCTCCGAAAGGATTTGGTTCACAGAAAATGGTCATGCATTTGACTGTATCGCTGTATGTACTGCTATATGTCACAGTGGAACAATAGTAGCAGTGTCTCCGTGGGTCTACACATATCTTACCGGAGGCAGGTGAAGGTCATCACGGACAAACAGGCTCCAAGTAGTGATATAGAACAGCCCACGTACGATATTATCCCTAGAGCTCTCTGGTCTTCTATAGATATCTAGATACAAGTGCAAAGATTTATATTTCCACCGGGCGCAATTCTTCTTTAAACAGACTAAAATGCAGTTTGTTCCACATAGTTAAGCGATTCAACTATACCTACAACAGAATATATATATATATTTATACGAGTAAATGTATTGGAGTTAACGTGCAATTCAAATTATTCTTTCCAACAGGAGAGAACTGTTTCATTTAATCGTAGCCTCTTTTTCTTACAATGATTCTTTGTTAACAGGTGTTACGTTAATTCCAAAATTTTGACTCCAGAAATCTTACCGCGATGTCAACCACTTGTACCAAGATGGCGAAATTAGTGAGATGATCACAGACGCACGAAACTGTGGAGTTGTTTCTCTCGGTAACGTTACAACCGTCAGATGACCACTGACCTCCCGTGTCGCTACTGTTTCAAAATATGGAGGACATTGTAGTATGGGCAATTAGCATGACGTAAGTTGAAGACGGAAATATTAAGTCATCTAGATAGTCTATACATGTCCTCCATATTAATCCCCTTGATACACTCCGGTATATACTGTCTATAATTAGTCGAATCTTACTCGAAGTGTCACAGATACCAGGCGAACCGATGTGGAAGCACGAGTGATTGACGACTCCTCTTAACTTAAAGATGCTGACAATATGTGATGAAATAAGCTCATACCCAAAATAGTGATCAGCAGTTAGTATAGATAGATAGGTCACCAACAAATAAAGAGGGTAGCCATGATGATGGAATATGATGATGCCTGGAAATCGCCACCCTTTTGATGATAGTCTTCACTCTTTTTGGCTAACACAGGTCCACGTGTAGATCTGGTCCAGTTTAAACATAAACGAATATTGATATGTCGGTATATTGAGAACCATAAACCAGTCACATCGGATTATAAATTAAAGCAGATATGGGCATGGACATTATCAGACATGCCGATGTCTGTATATTAGGAAGATGCATTAGTTGATTACTAGTAGTTGATCTATCGATATACAGACGAAGGTTCTTACCTGTTATCAACCTGCCAGTAGTTACATATAGCATTTCCATTTCCTGTACCGTTCAGCAAATTAAATGTCATTGATATATAGTCTATGTCCTCAATGTCATCCAGGGAATAGGCCGCTGTGTTGAGGATGTCACTGCCGAACAACACTGAAGATCTGGCCACAGAGCAAAATAAAACAATTGATAATATACCGTCGGACTTAAGTCATCTAGATAGTCTATACATGTCCTCCATATTAATCCCCTTGATACACTGCTGTATATACTGTCTATAATTAGTGGAATCTTACTCGAAGTGTCACACATACCACGCGAACTGGTGTGGAAGCACGAGTGGTGATTGACCATTCCTTCAAAACTTAAAGATGCTGACAATATGTGATGAAATAAGCTCATACCCAAAATGGTGATCAGCAGTTAGTATAGATATCAGGCTACCAACAAATAAAGAGGGTAGCCATGATGATGGAATATGATGATGCCTGGAAATCGCCACTCTTTTGATGAGAGTCTTCACTCTTTTTGGCCAGCACAGGTCCACGTGTAGATCTGGTCCAGGTTAACCATAAACAAACATTGATATGTCGGTATACTGAGAACCATAAACCAGTCACATCGGATTATAAATTGAAGCAGATATGGGCATGAACATTATCAGATATGCCGATGTCTGTACATTACGAAGATGCATTTACTAGTAGTTGATCTATCGATATATAAACGAAGGCTCTTACTTGTTATCAACCTGCCAGTATTTACACTTAGCATATCCATTTCCTGTACTGTTCAGCCAATTATATGTCTTCGATATATTGTCTATGTCCTCAAGGTTGTCATCCAGGGAATAGACCTCTGTGTTGTGGATGTCACTGCCGATCAACACTGAAGATCTGGCCACAGAGCAAAATACAACAATTGTTATTATTATACCTCACTGTGTATTCGTTTATTTTAATTGGTTGAGATACCATCACGTGATATTCCGCAATTCTCGATGTCTTATGGAAAAAACGGCTCGTCAATGTGATGTCCCACGATCTCCCGCCGATATCACACGATCACGCGCTGACGTCACACAGCAGAGGCAATGTCACACGGTCTCGCGCAGTTATCGCCCGTGAACAGACTCTTTCGTAGCATTGTCGTATGTTGTGCTGTCATTCCGCTGTAATCACGATGACGTGTACAGACAGAATTACAAGCGTCTAGTCCGTCATTCATAATCCAGCCGTCGTCCATTAGAGAATATCCGCGTCCATAATCCAAATACCTATTCCATTTTCCACATAACAGTATTAGCACCGAATTCAAAAAGACAATCATAGTATACATAAACATAGGCTTGTTTCCTGCAAGAGAGAAGCGGTCAACAGTTTTCAATGATGCCGGCAAGACTTCATGATGTTCCAAAAATATCAAATCCGTGTCGCTGATCAGTATTCTTAATCCATAATTCGTTGTAAAGTCGTCATCTAAAGAATGATGTATCTCAGTCACGCTTTGATTGTGACTGTTCATATGAGTACCATGAGGCTCTTGAAGTACATGGGTTCACACGGCCCCTAGCCCCGGGTTAAGCGGAATTAGACACAAGTTACGAAACGTAGCGCCATAGATCTTGCACGCTACGTTCGTATTTTGTTATCAGCATGCGATATGTATCGCCAAATTTGAGAAACTTTGAGTGGAGGCGCTTGGTGGAATAGCCCTGTTTTATAAGTTTCTGCAACAATGTTTTGTGACGTTGATTAAAATCATCACATTTAACACAGGATCTAGCAAATGCTACTAAGCGAGATATGTCGTTTTACGTTAGGTTTTCGCTGTCTTGGTTTTTCTCTTTACACTGTAGGTCTATTTGTATTGTTTATGGCTTTTTTCGGTATAATAAAACAGATATTGCATGTTTTGAGGTGTGATATCACGATTTGTCAGCTCTCGTTTTACGTTAGGTTTTCGCTGTCTTGGTTTTTCTCTTTACACTGTAGGTCTATTTGTATTGTTTATGGCTTTTTTCGGTATAATAAAACAGATATTGCATGCTTTGAGGTGTGATATCACGATTTGTCAGCTCTCGAAGGTGATGTTCAACTCGTGCTCCGCACTCGTTGAACATCACCTTCTCGAGCTGACAAATCGTGATATCACACCTCACAGCATGCGATATCTGTATAATATACCATAGCTGGTAAAATCCTCACGAAGGAGCCCTCCCCCCCCCTGCATTCACCCTTGCCACTCTCTCGACACCTACGGAGCATCATTAATTCTCAATCATTCGATTATTCGCACATGGCAATATCTACCCATGATGCCAGACATCAGATAGTCGTTTTTCACCGTTGGAGATTTCTTTTCGCGAAAAAGAATCAGTCATCTCGTTCCAGTGGACTTTGACGATGGCCAGTGTACAAAGCAAGTGTCACAAATTCTGCAAGATTATGAATTCGTTGAATCGTCATATACAGCGATATCAGTCATGCAGAACTTGGGGTCATGGGCACAAATTTCATATTTTATCAACACGGCCCATCTCAAAGCTACTTGTAGGTTCCAAGATATTTGAGCTTTTGGAGAAATGAGTACAATTCACAGAAAGGAGTCCACAAACGCTACAAAATGACGGTGATTGTAAGACGAATTTTCCTTTGCAGGACTCGGCAAACAGCCCGTGATAATCTTAATGGAACGGTAGAAGTTTTATTCATCGTTCTTCCTCATGCCAAAATAATTGTTCATGTGCAAACCGTTTTCATTCTTCAATTACGCTGAATTGAATTAACTTCAATTAAGTTGTTGTATTGATACCAGGAGCATTCTGTCCATTGGCAACAGTCGATCAGGCATTTGTTTGATCTACATCGATAATAATATGGATTAAGAATACTGATCAGCGATAGGCATTTAATACTTTTGGAGCATCATGATGTCTTGCCGGCACCATTGAAAACTTGACTGCTTTCTCTTGCAGGAAACTAGCCTATGTTTATGCATACTATGACTTTTTTTTAAATTTGGTGCTAACGCGGTTATATGAATTACGAATTCGGATTATGGACGCGGAAATTCTTCAATGGACGAAGGCTGATAACTTAATGACGGACTAGACGCTTTTATTTTCCTTGTAGCTGGATTGTGTTCCTTCGAACAGATAATACGATGAATTTCAAAGATAAACTTGGATGAGCTCCTTGTAGTTCGAGTGTGTTTACGAAGAAAATATCCAACTCACACGTTTCTTTTCTTGGACCAGCAATTGTTTTCAGGAAAAACGTCACCCAGATGCCGGTATAGAATGAACACGACAACCCTTTCCCTCAGGATATCTTCCAAGGCCACCTCTACGTCAGCACCGGTCAGCCTTATGGCTATCAGGTCTTCTCTTTCTTCAGGCACAAGCATACCAATTTCTGTAGCAGACAAGCAATCATATTATGGCATACGTTTGAAGTATTTATTTATATTTATATTTTTCCAGCTTGGATGTTGCAGCTAATGGTATCTTATGGATAGGATAATTGGATCAATGTCATGTGACAATTCTATATAGACGAGACTGTGAGATCTGATCTATTTGGATCTTTTTGCAAGTCAGTTTACATTAAACGGCAATTTCATAATATGGTGGATAAGAATTTTGGATTTATTCAACCATTCCATGAAATAATGTTTTTTTTCGAAGAAAAGACTGGTCTGGTAAAGATAACTTAAGCAATTGTGAAAGAGAAAATGGAGTTCAGTTAAATGACCTTGGGGCAGCTTTTGTGTGTAGATCTTGGTTTAAGAATTCAAAATCTAATTTATCGAGTTTACCAATATTTTCCTCCACGAAGACTATATTATGGTCCTCGTCCGTTATCAAGAGCTGTACTGCCAAGGAGTGGACGAAGGTTTCTACGGATCTGAACAAGGACGGTAATGCTCGCCCACGCTACAATGCAATGCAATTAATCATTTCCGCATATATCAGTGAAATAATAAAATTAATGACATAAATGGTGCAAAGAAGACAGTCCCGTATCACCCGAGCAAGGAGCAGGGATGAGGAGGTATCAGTGACATCATTTGACATTGTGAACTTTTGACCACGTAAACTAACCTCGTGTGAAAGGGTATACGGTTCATATCAATATACACGCGTTTTTCTGCTATGCCCTGCAAATTTATACAAGATATCCATTGTCATTCAGTTTCAAGGATTCTGGCATCGGTCTATTCAGGCTCTAATGAGGGAGCGAGCTTAGGTGTAACGACTTTGATGGGAATATTGAACGAAATAGCCTACAGACTGGAGCTTTCGACATGCTCCAGTGGTGTTGAATATATTCAATGAACGCGATTGTCTCAAGATAGGCTCGATATACTATAGAGGGCAGAGAGCAATGTGGAAGAGAGCAGGGAATTAGTCCAATCGAAAAAATACCGCCAAGTACATAGGACTATATAAAAAACATTTAATATACTCATTCCATTTCAATCGCCATACAAGTGCAAACGATTACTACACAACCATGTGTTCAGTTGCATATTCTGATAGGATCACAAAAGGGGGAGATTGGTCAATTTTGAACTTTGGAGACAACACGCGACTTAGATATATCATAATCAAGCTATCTTAAAGCAAAGACAATTAATGAACATACTAGGGAACTAGTAATGACGTCATCAAACCGGAAAGAGGCTTACATAGCAACATTGATGGATTTGGGAAAGCTCCAACATTTATATACTATAATCAAAATGATCATGGATACAAGGGGAAGGGACTAATGATAACGAAGTCGATATAAAGTGTAATTCAAGCTTAGTTAATGAACCAGATACATTCTAAACATCATTGTAAATACAAAAACATCGCATTTATTTCATGCAAATTTCATTGCTATAAAATTTTCTCTATTCCTAAATATAAACGAAATTTTAACTCGTATACGAAATAAGTGAGTGCGTGAGCGAGTGGTGAGTGAGTGAGTGAGGGAGAGAGGGGTGAGTGAGTGAATGAGTGAGTGAGGAGTGAGTTGGTGAGACATGTAAGAGGCGGGTTGACTCCACAGGAAAGCCTCTCTCGGCACTTCACATTCAGGCTAGAATACGAAGGATTCTAGGACGTAGCCTTGGTATCCCAGCCGCGCATTTATTGCAGATATTCATGTGCAAACTAAGAAGGGGTTGCATGGCTCCTAGCAATATTTTAAGCGGAATTAGATACCCTAGTTCGGGAGCTGTGATGACAAATCAGCTAGAATAATCAACTCATCCGATGTTAATGGACGAGCAGCGGGGCCGTCTGACGAAGTAAACGATTTAAAATGGGGTGAACATGGTAAACATAAGAGTACCCAGAAGAACTAACCTGTAATACCCGGCGTCGTACGGTAAATTTCCCATCAAGACAGTTTTAAACCTACATATATATATATGTCAAATAATATGTACAGAAGGCCGGCCTCGGGGATTAAGTGAATGAGTGAAGAAGTGAATCAATGAAGGGTGGATGCGTGGTGAGTGAGTGATTGAATGATTAGTGAGTGAGTGAGTGAGTGAGTGAGTGAGTAAAGGGTGAATGAGGGGCGAGTAACTAAACAAAGTAACTAAATAAGTAATATCTACTTTCTATGAGCAAATAATTCAATTGTTCCGTGATATTTGCGAATCATCACTGTCCGACTTGTATATCCCAGCTCAATTTCTCAATAAGTCTTTTCTGTTTGATACTGTTTCATTGCTACTTTATAGTTAATGTTGCTTCAGGTTTGAAGGTAAGTGACTTTGTTCAAAATTTCGTTATGAATATAATCAGCTTTCATCTTACAATGGGTAACGTGATCAGAAATTTGTTTACGCATATTTCTCTGTTAGTCCTTGTTTTTCATTTCACCTGATTCATCTTGATCAATCCTGTCTTACACAATGCTGTTTTCTCTCCCCGATATCATAGCTATACTCTTTCGGCAATCGATAAACATCTCTCTCCAGACATTATATTCAGTACACCTTCAGTAGATCGGTTTAATCTCTAAAATGAATGCTTTCTTTATAATCACTATCACCATCTGAAGAGAACTTCTTTTAAATCGTCCCATTCCATTCATGTTCATGATCTGACCCTGTCCTTGTTGGTACTCATCAACTAAACTCCGTTTGAAATAAGGTGGAGCGGTTCTCGTATACAGCCACATGTACAGCCGTTTTATTCTAATTTTGTTTATTAGTTGTCGGCGTGTCAAATTCGAGTAAATTTTTCTTCAATCTTTCACCTTCAGACGTGGTTGGTTTACGGTGGATAAATAAATGTTTATAAGGAAAAGGGAAGGCATCTTCAGACGTTTTCATAAATACTTCTCGGATAAATACGATAATCTAATAATAAAGTATGTTGCTTGTCGATGGGGTTATTGAAAAAACGGCATATTGACAAATCAATCCAATATCTCTGAAACAGTTATGCAGGTCGAATAATTTCTGTACTATATGAACAACAGTTGCGTTATCTTGGTGAGATTCCTTTGATAAACAGGGCTAAAATTCGTGTTTCTTGCTTGGATTCTGTCATAAGATCGTTAAGTGTCTCACAACGATATCGAAAACGCCGAGATTGGAGGGTATACCCTTTGTCAACTTTTATCCGTTATCTCATCATATCCTCGAAATCGGTTGCCATTTGAAGGCAGATGAATCTTTGTTGGCTGGGTTCCACATAGTCCTCGGGTCCTTGTAATGATGTATCTATTTCCCACTTCCAGTAGGACCCGCAAATTTCATCGTAAATGGACGGAGTAAGGGTCACTCAGCCTCTGATACAAGTGGTTTTGACATTATTTAGTTTAGACTCCGTCGTTGATTGTTATTATCCTTCTCTTATGATGTTGGTATCTGCTCGGCAATATTAGATCCACTATAGTACTAATTTTATATGTCTCAGTAAATTTTCTGATCTCGATAACTTTTTTGAACAAAGAGTACATGTGTTGGAAAGGGTATACACGGTAAAATCGATGCGTTACGATCAGTACATTCATGGAGAATGATGTAGTACGATTATGTCACTCTATATATCGCATATATTTCACTAAGTGAAGTTGACAGTAAAATATACTCTCATCCATTACCAACTACACTTCAATCGGTTTGAAGAGGAGGCTGAGGGGGATTTTTCCCGCTTTCTGTAGATGTTGATCCCATCGCTTTATTCAGCTGTATCAGACACATCAGTCAGATCTGTATCCATACGCACATACGCTGTATTATGCAGACAATCTCTTTAGAACTAATTCCCAATTCAAAATCGATGGTGAGTGACAGTAACTCCAGCCTGTAGGCTAGTTCATTGGGGAATACTGTCACAGAAAAAAGATTTAAACGCAAGCAAGCTTCCTCATTAGAGCATGAATATATCTTCACCAGACTCCTTTAAACTGAATGATAATGGATATTTTGTATCATCCCTATACCCATTTCACATGAGGTTAAAAGTTCACGAGGTCAAACGTACACGAGGTCAAATTATTGGACCCTGGTCATTGTCCTTTACATTACTGATATATTTGAAACATTGTGTGATTCCGAGCTCAATAAAACTTGCTTGGGAACAGCACACGCCATAATAATCTTTGAAGTGGATGGGTCACAACAAAATGCCAATAATACTCAATGTTAAAACAACCGTATAACAACCCTAAACGCATTTGTATTGGACATTGGAAGCGAATATGCTTCTGTGGATTAAAGGCGCAAAGCTGTATTGATATTGGCAATATTGTAATACGAAATATCGTCCAGAACTATGTAGGCTCATAAAACCTTCGCATTCAAGTATATGACTCACATGTTTCGATTTTCTCCAGCCATTCATGTTATCTTCACGTAATAGTTGTCCTAGCACCATAGTAAAAAGCTGTAAATAAAAATCTCGTTCTACATAATATAAATCATAAAATTCTTGAAAGGTTTGCTCCGGTACACCGACGGATGCATTGCCGCATGAGTCTTTCGCGTACATTTGTGATTCATATTTTCCCTCCCCTACCTACGCCTACAACGTTTGGTATATTTTACTTATTGATAATTGGTGTGGATATGGTGAACGTGTATTAAATTATCCTATTATCCCAGGACCTTTAAGCTTACATTGATGATAGGTAGAAAATAGTCTAGTTATCACTGATAAAAAATATGTCCCATACTGTAGACATAAGAAAGAAAGGAAAGTACGAACGACACATTTACGCCCGGATTCACGCCTCAGTTGCACCCTTGTCTAAGAATTAAATCGGGAAACATATGAGTGGTTGCGTCTTTATTTGTTCTTGACTGTGTTTTTTTATTCTCTTTTTCAGACAATGCTTACGCCCCTCGCTCAAAGTACATGTCAGATTTTAGAAGTAGTAGATAACATGTGAGAATGCATTGATCATGGTAGACAGATGAACCATATTCCTATCGTCATGCCAAGACGCGATATTATGACGAAGGATGCCATGTGCGCTAGACAAAAGGTCTGGTAATATCATGGTATTAGTTCCGAGTCGGTTCTGTAGCATTCAACGGTTTCGTTGCTTGATCCTAATGAGGGTAGTCTTATCCACTTGATCTGTGTACCTAACGTTCTTACCTTAGTGATATTTCTCAGTTCGTCATAGGCCATGTCCGGTGCAACCCCACACCGTGACAGTTTCTTCAGTTCACCGCTGACCATGTCGACATCCTCGCGTTGGAGACTCCTTTGCTCGGTGAGGAACTCCAATAATGTCTCCAGTATCTCCCTCGTTTCACTGGTCGATCCATTTGCACAGGAATACTGATGAAACAAAGAAGTATATTTGAATGTTTTTCATGTAAATGGCTATTTTTGAAACTACTTGGGACACGGTCCGAACACTTGAAGTAATTAAAACATTTCTATCCAAATGTGTTGATATTGTGAAGCCTATGGTCACATTGTGCCGTCATGCGAAACCTATCGCAGAATTTAAAAAAAAAACGTAGAATGGAGAAGCTTAATTGTATTATAGTCGTTTTTGACAAGTTTCTACGTTACCGTAATTTTTTGTTGGGTGATTGAAATAGTCACGTTTTACACGTGATCTATCAAATGCTGGCAGGTGAGATATGTATATGACATATGTAGGTCCTGCGATATTGCTGTCCCGTAATGGGTAGTTAACAACTTCAAAATTGTATTCATCAAGTAAAATCCTGTATAATCCTGCTAATGTTTTACTGTTTTTAAAATCGACTTTAAGGATGTCGGCTGATGGTGAATCAAGGTAATTAACTTTTTGAATTATGTGTTTTGTTGCATTCATGATTGTGTAATATGAAGAAAAATGCTCCATTTGATAACCCAGAAACATAGGGAAATTACTCCTGATGAAAGGACCTAAATATAGAGAGCCGAGAAGAATAAATCTGAAGGCTGACCAGAGGATAGTCCTGTCTGCATTGGAACAGTACGTTATTGATTGGTCGAAGCGAGAAAAAGTTGAACCTACAGTACTCGCTGATTGGCTGGACTTCACAAAAAGCAAGGTCGTTGAAACAATCCGCCATATTGACAAAAGTACTCTTCCCCAAGCAAAACAAGTACTATGAAACCTCAATTCGCAAGAAGTTCTTGCAAATCTCCAGAGTAAATTCGTCATTGTCCCAGCAGACAAAGCTCCAATAATATAATATTCATATCTAAATATTACTATTACCAGGTGCTGGTTAAAAAATTGAGTGTAGACTTATCATCATCAAATACGTCTACTTACTCCCAAACTTCATTTACTCTGGAAGCTTTATTTAACAATCACAAAACGTTTCTCAGGGAAAGAGGTATATGTCTTCCAACCAATCATAACGACATACCAAAAGTATACTGGACTCCCAAAATGCATAAATCACCATACAAAGCTAGATTCACAGCTGGTTCTAGAAGCTGCACCACCAAGCTTCTTTCAACCCTATTGACGAGGGCCCTTCTGGAGGTAAAAGCATTTTGGGAAAGGTATTGCGCCACTATTTCTAAAAACTCTGGCGTTGAATGTATGTGGATATTAAAAAACTCAAAATGTCTTACGGAGGAACTTGATGCTAAAGGTCACATACCGTACAGACATGTATCCACATGGGATTTCTCGACTCTCTATACTACAATCCCTCATCAGGACCTTATTGACCGTCTAAGTTCATTAATAGTATCTGTGTTCAAGAAAACTGATCGTAGATATATTAATGTCGGAAGCCATAAAGCATTCTTTAGCTCTACTACATACAAGAGATATCATTCATGGGATGTTTCTTTGTTTATAGAGCTGCTTGAATTTCTCACAATATATCAACAGCATATAGGTATTCCAATGGGTACTAATTGTGCACCCCTATTGGCTGACCTGTATCTGTTCTCTGATGAATATGACTATATGCAGGCGCAGGCGGTTTCAAAAACCGATCCATTCAAAGCCCGTTCCTTCTCATTCACCAAACGCTATATAGACGATCTTCTCGCTGTGGATAATCGCTATATAAATGACGCAGTGAAGGATATATATCCACCTTCACTGGATTTGAAGGAAACTACAGATAGCCCTTCAGGTACATCATATTTAGATCTATATCTCTACAAAAATGAAGCGGGCATTCTCTCTCGTCGACTTTATGAAAAAAGAAATGATTACAATTTCGACACCGTAAACTATCCTTTTCTGGACAGTAATATTCCAGTGGGACCTATTCGCCTAGTAGCATTTGCTAGATCCTGTGTTAATTGTGACGATTTCAATCAACGTCACAAAACATTGTTGCAGAAACTTATAAAACAGGGCTATTCCTCCAAGCGCCTCCACTCAAAGTTTCTCAAATTTGGCGATATGTATCGCATGCTGATAGCAAAATACGAACGTAGCGTGCAAGATCTATGGCGTTACGTTTCGTAACTTGTGTCTAATTCCGCTTAACTCGGGGCTAGGGGCCGTATGAACCCATGTACTTCAAGATCCTCATGGTGCTCATATGAACAGTCACAATCAAAGCGTGACTGAGATACACCATTCTCTAGATAACGACTTTTATTATGGATTAAGAATACTGATCAGCGATACGGATTTTATATTTTTGGAACATCATGATGTCTTGTCGGCATCATTGAAAACTGTTGACCGCTTCTCTCTTGCAGGAAACTAGCCTATGTTTATGTATACTATGATTGTCTTTTTTGAATTTGATGCTAATACTGTTATATGGATATGGAATAGGTCTTTGGATTATGGACGCGGATATTCTTTAATGGACGGCGGCTGAATTATGAATGACGGACTAGACACTTGTATGTATAACCATGGTTTTGAAGTATGTTCATGAAAAAATAGTCTAAATAATATTTAACTTTTCTTATATTCTAACTGCTTAACGATAATCACAATATCTATCAAAAATTATCAAATTGAGTGAATGTTGATGCGCAAAATTCTCGGCTAGAAAACTTTCGAAGTAATTGCCTATCGCTTAACCTAGGAAAGGGAGATAACCTACTGGAAAGACAGGCAAAAACATGGAAAATGGCCTCCAAAGCCCAAAACCACCTGCGAACTACCTTAATTAAAGCTCTTTTTCCTTATTCGAGCAAAAGTTACCGAGGAGCGATTTTCTTCAATTTATTTCGGTAGCCATCCAAGTTAAATGACTTATATCTCAGTCTAAATCTTATTCAATGTTCAATATTGTTTTGTTAATAGATTATCTTGATCGATTGATTAGCAGTGCTCAATTTAAAAGTTGTATTTTTAGTATAAAGAAATATTTCCTCACTTTCTTTCACCAAGAAATTTGTGTATTAGGCGAAATAACATTTTCAAATTTTGGAAGTCTGTAAGGGATCCTGGAATCCTACCGTAGAGTGGACGTGAGTTGTATAGTAAGTGGATTTAAAGTCGTATTTTGGCGGGGGAGATAGCTCTTGGGGAGGTCACGGGGAGTTCCGACAGGTGGCACCACCAGCTCAAGAGACCAAAAACTACCTCCAACACAAGAGAGCTCCCCGCATAGTTTCGGCAACCTTTGACCTCCAATTCTTCAGCGTTGGTGCGGTCTGGTGGTCATACGGTCTGCCTCCGCGGACAGAAAGTAGTCCCAAATACGTGGGGAGCCGGGGCAAAATTCTTCAGACTTCAAATGCGCTGCATGGTCCCATTGGGTCGAGTGAGGTATCCCCCTCCTCCAGGGATATCCAGTCATGGGTGTTTTCACAGGAAAAAATAAAACAAAAATAAAATCAATAAATAAATAAAAAGCGGAACACGGACTTTACTTCTGGAATTATATGTATTATACAATATACGGGAAAATGGGTTGTGTGGTCTTGTTTTTCACGTCTCGCCACGAAAAACACGATGGGAGGGGTTCCAGAGCTAAGCGGTGAAATTTTTTGAAAAGTACCGGGTATGTCTGTATATAGGCCCATACTGGCTATGGGGGGGGGATAGGTCCATACTGGGAAATTCAAACATGTTCATTGCGATATGGGTTGTTTGATCTTGTTTTTCACGTCTCGCCATGTAGAACACGATGGGAGGGGTCCCGAAGTTAAGCGGTGAAATTTGTTGAAAAGTACCGGGTAGGCCTGTATATAGGCCCATACTGGCTATAGGGGTATAGGTCCATACTAGGTGGACGTTTTGGGGTCTAGGTGGGCCCCTATTGGTCCTATGGTGTCGTATGAGGTCTTATTTTGAAGCTCTCGTGAAGGAGCACCCGATTTAACGTCTCGTCCGTTTTCAATATTCTGCGCATGCGCAGTCTGGCCGTAGTATAAAAAGCAGCCATTTTGGGGGTATGTGGGGGAGTGTTTGGGATAGAGATGGACCAAGTGGGTCGTGGGAGGTGTCCAAGTGAGGCTTTTGTGGGGTAGAGTCAGAATGCCGTGATTTTTAATGCAAGTCGCGTCAATCTGCGCATGCGCAGTTGAGTGTAGTAAGTAAAGTGGTTATTTTGGGGGGTGCGTGGAGGTGTGTTTGGGGTAGAGAGCGACCACTATTGGTCCGAATGCGTCGTGAGAGGTGACATTTTGTAGCTCTCGGGGTGTAGACCCCGATTTGAGGGATGTTCACGCCATCTGTCATTGGTGACGTCATCAGTAGGAGTATTAGCCAAAGCGGGAATTTTGGGGCAGTGAAGGAAGGTATTTTGTGTAGAGATGAACCATCGTTGGTCCGAATGCGTCGTGTGGGGCGTCATCTTGTAGCCCCCGGGGTGTAGACCCCGATTTGAAGGATGTCCATGTGATCTGTGACGTCATCCGTGACGCCATCAGTACGAGTATTAGCGAAAGTGGTCATTTTGGGGCAGTGAAGCAAGGTATTTGGGGTAGAAATGGACCATCCTTGGTCCGAATGCGCCCTGTGGGGTGTCATCTTGTAGTTCTCGTGGCGCAGACCCCGATTTGAGGGATGTTCACTTCATCTGTGACGTCATCGGTGACGTTATCAGTACAAGTAGTAGCGAAAATGGGCATTTTGGGGGGTGCGTGGGGGTGCGTGGGGGTGCGTTTGGGGTAAAGATGGACCATCCTTGATCCGAAGGTGTCGAGGGAGGTGTCAATTTGTAGCTCTCGGGGTGTAGACCCCGATTTGAGGAATATCCACAACATCTGTGACGTCATCGGTGACATCATTAGCGAAAGTGGGCATTTTGGGGAAGTGAAGGAAGGTATTTGGAGTAGAGATGGACCATCCTTGGTCCGAATGCGCCCTGTGGGGTGTCATTTTGTAGTTCTCGTGGTGCAAACCCCCTATTTGAGGCATGTTCTCATCTGTGACGTCAGTGGTGACGTCATCGGTAGGGGTAGAGCGAAAGCGGGCATTTTGGGAAGTGAAGGAAGGTATTTGATGTAGAAATGGACCATCCTTGGTCCGAATGCATCGTGTGGGGTGTCATCTTGTTGTTCTCTGCATGTAGACGCATCTATACACTTGGTGGTCGCATCGTACATGAATACTACATATGAAAACAGTTCAGGATGGTCGAATGGTCTAAGGCGTCACTCTCAAGTGCTGGTCTGCGCTACGCAGGGTGTGGGTTCGAATCCTACTCCTGACACATGAGTTTTTTGTATATACACCTTTTGTATTATACCATATCTGTCCTGAATGTGCTGTTTTATACCATATCTGTCCTGTGTTATACAACATCTGTGCTGCATTATACCATATCTTTCCTGTGTTTACAATATATGTTCTGTATTGTACCATATATATCCTGTATTATTCAATATATGTCATGCATTATACCAAATCTGTGCTGTATTATACAGTATCTGTCCTGCATTATACCAAATCTGCGCTGTATTATACCATATCTGTCCTGTATTGTACCATATATGTTCTGTATTATACAATATTTGACCTAAATTATACCATGTCTCACATTATACCATATCTGTGCTGTATTATACCATATCTGTCCTGTATTATACAATATCTGTCCTGTATTATACCGTATCTGTGCTGTATTATACTATATCTGTCCTGTATTATACCATATCTGTGCCGTATTATACCATATCTGTCCTGTATTTTACCATATCTGTCCTGTATTTTACCATATCTGTCCAGTATTATAACGAATCTGTGCTGTATTATACCATATCTGTCCTGTATTAGACAATATCTTCCCTGTATTTAAGGAATAAATGTTAGCTTTCCGTCCTCTAACTGCTCAGATAATTGACGGTAAAACGGAATTGACTATTGTTTTTACACTGTCCATGTACAGGTAATCTATCCATATGTACCCTGTCCATGTACATGTACTTTGTGCACATGTACATGGACAAAACTTCTGCGTATGCTCATGTACATGTACTCTGTCAGTTTACATGTTCCTTGTCCATGTAAATGTACTCTGTGCATGTCATTCTACATGTACTCTGTTCACGTCCATGTATACATACTCTGTTCAAGTCCATGTACATACTCTCTGTCCATATCGCTATATAGCTGAAATATTGCGGAATGCGACGTTAAACCTTAATTCTCCCTCTCTCTCTCTCAATGAACATGCACTCTGTACAATGTCGCATGATGTAGACCAGTGAGAGAGCAACAACAACAAGAATGACAGGTCAACCATTTTATTATCCCCCCAGTAATCATACTCAAGCTGGGGGACCCGCGTTGAGTATGTTTACAATACAAGTAGCCTCTTGTCCAATCAGAGGCCGCCATTTGCATCTGTCATATTCGTTCTTGTCCGTTAGATGTATTCTCGGTTGCTCTGGTGCAATCAGAAATCGCCATTTCAGAAGGTTCCATCTTCGGCCATGAACCGTTTGTTCTAATCGTGATCGAACAGGCCAGGATAACGTTGAGGCAACATATCCTCAGATAGTTGTTTGCGCATTTTGAGTATCTATCAGTGCATGGGTGAATACATTCATCCGATGGGAATATTCCGTAATGTAGTCACGAAAAACGTAACATTGGTAACCCTCTCCACTATCCACTTGGTGTAGGGGCGCTGTTCATAGGCCCATCCCAAGACATCCTATCGGTCCACTTGGTCTCGCACGGGCTCTAGCGACGCCGGGTTAATGATGGTAAACGGTTGGTCAGATACCCGGAAGTTACTGCTCAGGTAAAAGTATCGGACTTGGTCTGTCTTATTAGGCTGCAGCACATAACCAAACGCCAGATTTAATTTGAAGGACGTAACTTGGTCATTAAAGATGGCTCCCACGCAGCTGCGTAGACGGGCGAGGTCGGTCAGTCGGAAATTGTAGATGTCTTGAATAGGGCGATGATGGTAGAAACAGTGCCCGATCATGGGCCAATGGCGCCGATAGATGTCACTCACTGGATCATCTTCGGGTAAGAGATCGCTAGGAACATTTGTGGGTTCGTCCAGAAAATATTCGATGTCGTCAAGCGTATGACTGAGAACAGTAATGCTAGGGACCGGTGGATATCTAGGCTCTTCTGAACTGTGGGTATAGGCGGGCTCTCCGTGATCGCATCACCAGTGGCATTCGTCTCCCCGGGATCATCTTCACTAGGTCTGACCCTCCTGGTTGCCTGCTTTAGTGGGAAGTTGTCTCCCAAACCGTGGTGACGGACCATGAATCAAACGCTGATGCCGTCTTAACTGACAGGATCGTTTGAAGAGTTGACCACATTCATTACATTGTTCCGTCGCGCCCTCGTGGAATGAGCGTTCGTGGCGCAGTAAATGATCCTCCCGATTGAATGACCGTGCGCAGGTTATACAAGTATACCGTGCATCGTTGTGGGTGGAGGCCTCGTGGCGTCGTAAATTATCTAGACGAGTAAACTGCTTCTGGCAAGTTGTGCAAGAGAACATATCGGCTGTGGACCTGGAAATGATGAACGCCGTAACAATTCTGGCTTTTATAGACCCACAACCCAGTACCCGAATGTAAAAGTCCCCGGATGTAAGATGAGTACCCGGATGTAAAACCAGAGTCCCCGGATGTAAAACATGGAAAAAACAGGATGTAAGATGAGGTCCCGGATGTTAAAACCCGGATGGTAGATGAGGCATCGTATGTAAAACCACAGTCCCATCTATTATACCATATCTGTGCTGTATTATACCATATCTGTGCTGTATTATACAATATCTGTCCTGTATTATACCATAACTGTGCTGTATTATACAATATGTCTTGTATTATACAATAGCTGTCCAGTATTATACCAAATCTGTGCTCTATTGTACCAGATGTCCTGTATTGTATCATATATGTCTTGTACTATACAATATATGTTCTGTATTTTACAATATTTGTCCTCTATTATACTATATCTGCCATGCATTATACCAAATATGTGCTGTATTATACCATATCTGTCCTGATTATACCATATCTCGCTTCCAGTTCCGGTCACGTGACCGGAAGTAACCTTGAACCCCTGATAATATATGTATCACGGCGATGTAGCGCTAGTCAGCAATCTGTGCTGTATTATACCATACCTGTCCTGTGTTATACAATATCTGTCCTGTATTGTATCATATATGTCCTGTATTATACAATATATGTTCTGTGTTATGCCCATTATGTGCTGTATTATGCAGTATCTATCCTGTATTATACCAAATCTGTGCTCTATTATACCATATCTGTCCTGTATTGTACCATATATTTCCTGTATTATAAAATATATGTCCTGTATTATACCATATCTATCATGTATTATACCATATCTATGCTGTATTATACCATATCTGTCCTGAGTTTACAATATTTGTCATGTATCATAAAATGATGAGGGACACGTGTTCATTCCTATATGTACAGACACCACCACCACCATGAGTGAGTGAACGTGAGTGAATGAGTGAGTGAGGTGTGCACAACACCCTTGAGGCGTCCCCAACGCCCGTCTTAACGCATGGACGGTGAGTGAGTGAGTGAGTCTTCGTGTAATACTGGACAGTTATTGTATAATACAAGAAATATATTGTATAATACAGCACAGTTATGGTATAATACAGGATAGATATTGTATAATACAGCACAGATATGGTATAATACAGCACAGATATGGTATAATAGATGGGACTGTGATTTTACATCCGGGGCCTCATCTACCATCCGGATTTTTACAGCCCCTTATCTTACATCCGGGGTTTTCCATGTTTTACATCCGGGGACTGTGGTTTTACATCCGGGGACTCTGGTTTTACATCCGGGTACTCATCTTAGATCCGGGGACTTTTACACCCGGTTACTGGGTTGTGGGTCTATAAAAGCCAGAATTGTTACGGCATTCATCATTTCCGAATCACCAGCCGATATGTTCTCTGGCACAACTTGCCAGAAGCAGTTTACTTGTCTAGATAATTTACGACGCCACGAGGCCTCCACCCGCAACGATGCACGGTATACTTGTATAACCTGCGCACGGTCATTCAATCAATAGGTTCATTTACTGCGCCACGAACGCTCATTCCACGGGGGCGCGACGGAACAATGTAATGAATGTGGTCAACTCTTCAAACGACCCAGTCAGTTAAGACGGCATCAGCGTTTGATTCATGGTAAGTCATCACGATTTGGGCGACAACTTCCCACTAAAGAGGCACCCAGGTGAGTCAGACCTAGTGAAGATGAGCCCGGGTAGACGAATGCCACTGGTGATGCGACCACGGAGAGCCCGCCTGTACCCACAGTTTAGAAGAGCCTAGATATCCAGCCGGTGCCTGGTATTACTTTTCCCAGTCATACGCCTGACAACATCGAACATTTTCTGGACGAACCCATAAATGTTCCTAGCGATCTCTTACCCGAAGATGACCCAGTGAGTGACATGTATACATGAACGTGAACAGAGTACATATAAAATGACATGCACGGAGGACATTTACATGGACAAGGAACATGTACATTGACAGAGTACATGTACATGAGCATACGGAGAAGTTTTGTACATGTACATGTGCTCAAAGTACATGTACATGGACAGGGTACATATGGATAGATTACCTGTAATTGGCAGTGTAAAAACAATAGCCAATTACGTTTTACCGTTCATTATATGAGGACGGAAAGCCAACATTTATTTTTTAAATACAGGGGAGATATTGTCTAATGCAGGAGAGATATGGTATAATACAGCACAGATATGGTATAATACAGGACAGATATTGTATAATACAGGACAGATATGGTATAATACAGCACAGATATGGTATAATGCGGGACAGATATGGCATAATTTAGGACAAATATTGTATAATACAGAACATATATGGTACAATACAGTTTGGTACAATACAGGACAGATATGGTATAATAGAGCACAGATTTGGTATAATACAGGACAGATACTGTATATTACAGCACAGATTTGGTATAATGCATGACATATATTGAATAATACAGGACATATATGGAACAATACAGAACAGATATTGTAAACACAGGAACGATATGGCATAATGTAGCACAGATGTTGTATAACACAGGACAGATATGGTATAATACAGCACATTCGGGACAGATATGGTATAATACAAAAGATGTATATACAAAAAACTCATGTGTCAGAAGTAGGACTTGAATCCACGCCCTGCGTTGCGCAGACCAGCACTTGAGACTGGCGCCTTAGACCACTCGACCATCCTGACTTCACAGTTACAGTATTATAGTTTTAACTATTGTACCAGAAGTATCAAGTAAGCAACTCATGTGTCAGGAGTAGGATTCGAACCCACGCCCTGCATGTGAAGACCAGCACTTGAGGTTGGCGCCTTATACCACTCGACCATCCTGAACTTTTACAGTTATAGTTCACAGTATCAAATCATATGTAGTATTCATGCACGTTGCGACCACCAAGGGTGTAGATGCGTCTACATGCAGAGAACTACAAGATGGCACCCCACACAATGCATTCGGACCAAGGATGGTCCATTCCTACACCAAATACCTTCCTTCACTTCCCAAAATGCCCGCTTTCGCTACTACTCCTACGGATGACGTCACCAATGACGTCACAGATAGCGTGAACATGCCTCAAATAGGGGTCTGCACCACGAGAGCTACAAAATGACACCTCCGTCGACACATTCGGACCAAGGATGGTCCATCTCTACCCCAAACACACCCCCACGCATCCCCAAAATGCCCATTTTCGCTACTACTCGTACTGATGATGTCACCGATGACGTCAAAGATGAAGTGAGCATCCCTCAAATCGGGGTCTGCACCACGAGAACTACAAGATGACACCTCACAGGACGCATTCGGATCAAGGATGGTCCATTTCTACCCCAAATACCTTGCTTCACTGCCCCAAAATGACCACTTTCGCTACTACTCGTCCTGATGTCACCAATGACGTCACAGATGACACGGACATCCCTCAAATCGGAGTTACAAGATGACACCTCCGTCGACACATTCGGACCAAGGATGGTCCATCTCTACCCCAAACACACCCCCACGCACCCCCCAAAATGCCCATTTTCGCTACTACTCGTACTGATGATGTCACCGATGACGTCAAAGATGAAGTGAGCATCCCTCAAATCGGGATCTGCACCACGAGAACTACAAGATGACACCTCACAGGACGCATTCGGATCAAGGATGGTCCATTCCTACACCAAATACCTTCCTTCACTGCCCAAAAATGCTACCCCTTTTTCTACTACTCCTACTGTTGACGTCACAGATGACGTGAACATCCCTCAAATCGGGGTTTACAACACGAGAGGTACAACATGTCACCTCCGACGACGCATTTGGACCAATAGTGGTCCCTCTCTACCCCAAACACACCTCCAGGCACCCCCAAAAATGACCACTTTACTTACTACACCCAACTGCGCATGCGCAGATTGACGCGACTTGCACTAAAAACACGCCATTCTGACTCTACCCCACAAAAGCTTCACTTGGACACCTCCCACGACCCATTTGGACCCATAGTGGTCCATCTCTACCCCAAACACTCCCCCACATACCCCCAAAATGGCTGCTTCCTATACTACGGCCAGACTGCGCATGCGCAAAATATTGCAAACGAACGATCCGTTAATTCATTCGGGTGCTCCTCCGCGAGAGCTTCAGAATAAGACCTCATACATCATAGGACCAATAAGGGCCCACCTAGACCCCAAATCGTCCACCCAGTATGGATCTATACCCCCATAGGCAGTGTGAGCCTGTATGGGCCTATATACAGACCTACCCGGTACTTTTCAAAAAATTTCATCGCTTAACTTCGGGATCCCTCCCATCGTGTTCTACATGGTGAGACGTGAAAAACCAGACCAGACAACCCATATCGCAATGAACATGTGTGAATTTCCCAGGATGGACTTATCCCCCCAAGCCAGTATGGGCCTATATAATCCTATATACAGACCCACCCGGTACTTTTCAAGAAAAATTCACCGCTTAATTTCGGGACCCCTCCCATCGTGTTCTACATGGCGAGACGTGAAAAACAAGACCAAACATCCCATATTGCATTGAACATGTGTGAATTTCCCAGGATGGACTTATCCCCCCAAGCCAGTATGGGCCTATATGGGCCTATATACAGACCTACCAGGCACTTTTAAAAAATTTTACCGCTTAGCTCCGGGCCCGCTTAGCTCCTCCCATCGTGTTTTTCGTGGCGAGACGTGAAAAACAAGACCAAACAACCCATAGTAAAATCCAAAAAATAAATGACCACCCCCATACCCCATATAGGCATTTTCCCGTATACTGTATAATACATATAATATTGTACGAGTAAAGCCCGTGTTCCGCTTTTTATTTATTATTTTATTTTATTATTATTTTTTCTGTGAAAAGACCCATGACAAGATATCCCTGGAGGAGGGGTATAATTACAAGCGTCTAGTCCGTCATTCATAATCCAGCCGTCGTCCATTAGAGAATATCCGCGTCCATAATCCAAAGACCTATTTCATATTCCATATAACAGTATTAGCACCAAATTCAAAAAGACAATCATAGTATACATAAACATAAGCTTGTTTCCTGCAAGACTCACTCGACCCAATGGGACCATGCAGCGTATTTGAAGTCGGGAGAATTTTTCCCCGGCTCCCTACGTATTTGGGACTACTTTCTGTCCGCGGAGGCAGACCGCCTGACCACCAGACCGCATCACCGCGGAAGATTTCGAGGTCAAAGGTTGCCGGAACTATAGTGAACTTTGCGGGGAGCTCTCTTGTGTTGGAGGTAGTTTTTGGTCTCTTGAGCTGGTGGCGCCCCCTGTCGGAACTCCCCGTGACCTCCCCAAGAGTTATCTCCCCCGGCAAAATACGAATTTAAATCCACTTACTATACTACTGACGTGAGATGGTACACTCCAAACAATGCGTTCATGTATATTTTCACCAGATTCTACCTTTATATATAACCATAGTCTACAATGAATGACCGTAATCGATTTGTCGATTTCCGCCTTATCAATGGATTCCTTCGCCAGATTCGTCTTGGCCAATGGCATGGTTACAGAGAAACGACAGATGATTTCTTTTTGACACTCAGAAAATTCGAAGAAATCCTCACCCTGGTGTCGATATATCGAAATCAAAATCTCGTCGCCAAAGATAAATGCGAACCATAAATCCCTAAGTAGATCACGATACTTTGGCGGTCTCAGCTCCCACAATCAATTATCGTGCATTCCAACATGTGAGAAAGGACCGGATCTTTCCAAGTAGCAATGCTGATGTCACTGGTAATTCGTTTCAGATATTGTCGTTTCTGCCACTGCTCACATGGGTAACAAGATCGCTTAAGAAGGATATGCAGCACTATGTCCTAAGTAGCCTTCCCCAGGCAAAACAAGTACTGAGAACCTCAATTCGCAAGAAGTTCTAGCAAATCTCCAGAGTAAATTCGTCATAGTCTCAGCATACAAAGCTCCAAATAATATAACATTCGTATGCAAATATCACTATTACCAGGTGCGGATTAAGGCATTCAGAATAAGCACATCATAGACGAATACATCTAGTTACTCCCAAACAGCATTTCCTCTGGTAGATCTATTTAAACATCACAAAACGTTTCTTAAGAAAAGAGGTTTTTGTCGATATACCGAAATACCAGCTAGATTCATATCTAGTTCTAGAAGCTGCACCTCCATGCTTCTTTCGATCCTGTTGACGAGGGCCCTTCAGAAGCGAAAAGCATTCTGGGAAAGGTACTGCGCCATTATTTCTAAAAACTCTGGCATTGAATGCATGTGGCTATTGAAAAACTCAAAATGTCCTACATAAGAACTTGATGCGAAAGGACAAAATGCCATACAAACATGTATCTACATGCTATTTCTCGACTCTATATACTACAATCTCTCTTTACCGTCTTAGTTCATTAGTAGTACCAGTGTTCAAGAAAACTGATCGCCGATATATTAATGCCAGAAGCCATAAAGCATTGTTTAGCTCTACTACATACAAGGGCTGTCATTCATTGTTCCTAGAGTTGTTTGAATGTCTGTTAATAATATCTTTGTGAAATTTGATAACACAATATACCAAGAGCATACAGATATTACAATGGGTACTAATTGTGCACTCCTTTTGGCAGACCTATATGTGTTCTCTTATGAATACGACTATATGCAAACGCTTTTAATAACAGATCGTTACAGAGCCCGTCCTTCCTCATCCACCAAACGCTATATAGACGAACTGTGGATGATCGCAATATAAATGACACAGTGAAGGACATATATCCACCTTCAATAGATTTGAAGGAAACTGTAGATAGCCTTAAACGCACATCATATTTACACCTATATCTCTATCAAAATGAAGCGGGCCTTCTCTCTCGTCGACTTTATGACAAAAAGAGATGATTATGGCGTAAACATGTCTCGTCTAGTGGCATTTGCTAGATCCTGTGTTAAATGTGACGATTGTAATCCACGTTACAAAATAGTATTGCAGAAACTTATAAAACAGGGCTATACCACCAAGCGCCTCCACTCAAAGTTTCTCAAATGTGGCGATGCATATCGCATGCTGATAGCAAAATACGAACGTAGCGTGCAAGTTCTATGTAGTTACATTTCGTAACTTGCGTCAAATTCCGCATAACCTGGGACTAGGGGCAGTATGAACCTATGCATTTCAAGATCCTCATAGTTTTCATATGAACAGCCACAATCAAAGCGTGACTGAGATACATCACAATCTAGATACGACTTTACAACGAAAATCATATGGATTAAGAATACTGATCAACGATACTGATTTGATATTTTTGGAACATCACGACGTCTTGCCGGCATCATTCGAAAATGTTGACCGCTTCTCTCATTCAGGAAACTGGTCTATTTTATGTATATTGTAATTTATTCTTTTAATTTGGTGCTAATGCTATTATAAGAATTACGTCTTTGGATTATGGAATCGAAAGATCTTGGATGGACAACGGCTGAATATTCAATGAAGGGTTGGATGCTTGTACAACAGGTAGGCCGACATAATTAGTACCCAACACTGGAGCCGTACATCACCTAATTTTGCAACTGTTGTCTTAGGAAGTAGACTAAATATTCCGTGGCCGATGGTCGGATTCCAATCTGACATTTTGACCACTTGGTGAAAGCGCTTCACTCCACATATGATTGACACAGCCTGTTCCCCCAAGTGAAAGTAGTTACGCTGCATGCTTGCCAACTTGTCTCCTCAGTCATCCTTCATCAGATCACTGCTCTGAAACCATATGCTGAAGCATCACGCCGATTTTCAACGGCTTCTCAGTGTCGTAATACGCCAACATGGATTGTCCGACAGCATTCACGTGGACTCCTGGAAAGCCTCTTCAAATTGGCGAGGCCAGCTTCTGGATATGTCCTCTTGCACAGTGTACAAAGTGGGGGCGAAACATAGTCGACAAATTGTCCAGAAACTTCAGGTAGTAATTCACCATACCAAGGAACGTCCTCAGCTCAGCAACCGTCGTTGGTGCTGGAACCTCGGCGATCAAGGATACCTTGTTCGGTAGTGAGTGAAGGCCTTCCGTGGTCACACGATCTCGCAAGTAGTTGACCCTATTGACGGGGGCCCCTTCAGAAGGGAAAAGCATTTTGGGAAAGTTATTGCGCCATTATTTCTGAAAACTCTGGCGTAGAATGCATGCGGCTATTGAAAAACTCAAAATGTCCTACATAAGAACTTGATGCGAAAGGACAAAATACCATACAAACATGTATCCACATGCTATTTCTCGACTCTATATACTACAATCTCTCTTTACCGTCTTAGTTCATTGGTAGTACCAGTATTCAAGAAAACTGATCGCAGATATATTAATGCCAGAAGCCATAAAACATTTTTTAGCTCTACTACATACAAGGGCTGTCATTCTTTGTTCATAGAGTTGTTAGAATGTCTGATTAATAATTTCTTTGTGAAATTTGATAACACAATATACCAAAGAGCATATGGGTATTCCAGTGGGTACTAATTGTGCACTCCTTTTGGCAGGCCTATATCTGTTCTCTTATGAATACGACTATATGCAAACGCTTTTAATAACAGATCATTACAGAGCCCGTCCCTCTTCATCCACCAAACGCTATATGGACGATCTGTGGATGATCGCCATATAAATGACACAGTGAAGGAAATATATCCACCTTCAATGGATTTGAAGGAAACTGCAGATAGCCTTAACTGCAGATAGCCATGGTTGGAGAAAGTTTAATACTGCGATGATTCACGATCATATCACTTTAAATTACTTAGTGGGTTTAACTAACACACCTAATTGTACACATAGCTTACGTACAGTTCTGTATGCGTTATCTCTGAGAGCTTTAAATCATATAGCCAGAGATATACAACAATCTGCGTCCTCAGGAAATATAATACCACCCAAAATCTCTAAAGTATGTCAAGATATAGCGTATTTTCGGTTGTATCGTCCAGTGAACATAATCGAAACATCCCAAGATCGGCTTTTCTTGAAACTCAACTACTTAGATAAAGGACTGGACATTATTAATTTACCTCGAATCCTGAATGATCCAGAGGTACGCAATACTGTACCAAACTATTTTAAGTTCACAGAACCTCCTTGCATTTCATATAAGTATACTAAATCTATAGCCACCAAAATATTCAATTACTCTAATGCTGTCAAGGAGTTTGACTGGAACTTATACACGTCGGGGGGCTATAGTTGTGATTGTGAATCGTCGAACTTTATCTATACACCATGCAAACATGTTGTGACTGGTGACCTTGATGTGGTGAGTGATAAGGACCTAAGATTACTACTGATGAAGGGACCTAAATATAGAGAGCCGAGAAATATAAATCTGAAGACCGACCAGAAGATAGTCCTGTCTGCTTTGGAACAGTACGTTATTGATTGGTCTAAGCGAGAAAAAGTTGAACCTACAGTACTCGATGATTGGCTGGACCTCACCAAGAGCAAGGTCGTTGAAACAATCCGCCATACTGACAGAAGTACTCTTCCCCAAGCAAAACAAGTACTGAGAAGCCCAATTCGCAAGAAGTGCTAGCAACTCTCCAGAGTAAATTCGTCATAGTCCCAGCAGACAAAGCTCCAAATAATATAATATTCATATGTAAATATTACTATTACCAGGTGCTGGTTGAAGAATTGAGAGTAAACATATCGTCATCAAATACGTCTACTTACTCTCAAACTGCATTTACTCTGGAAGATTTATTTAACAATCACAAAACGTTTCTCAGGAAAGAGGTATTTGTCTTCCAACCAAACATAACGATATACCAAAAGTATACTGGACTCCCAAAATGCATAAATCACCATACAAAGCTAGATTCATAGCTGGTTCTAGAAGCTGCACCACCAAGCTTCTTTCAACCCTGTTGACGAGGGCCCTTCAGGAGGTAAAAGCATTTTGGGAAAGGTATTGCGCCACTGTTTCTAAAAACTCTGGCGTTGAATGTATGTGGATATTGAAAAACTCAAAATGTCTTACGGAATAACTTGATGCTAAAGGTCACATACCGTATAGACATGTATCCACATGGGATTTCTCGACTCTCTATACCACAATCCCTCATCAGGACCTTATTGACCGTCTAAGTTCATTAATAGTATCTGTGTTCAAGAAAACTGATCGTAGATATATTAATGTCGGAAGCCATAAAGCATTCTTTAGCTCGACTACATACAAGAGATATCATTCATGGGATGTTTCTTTGTTTATAGAGTTCCTTGAATTTCTCATTAAAAATATCTATGTGAAATTTGGCAACACAATATATCAACAGCATATAGGTATTCCAATGGGTACTAATTGTGCACCCCTATTGGCTTACCTATATCTGTTCTCTTATGAATATGACTATATGCAGGCGCTTTCAAAAACCGATCCATTCAAAGCCCGTTCCTTCTCATTCACCAAACGCTATATAGACGATCTTCTCGCTGTGGATAATCGCTATATAAATGACGCAGTGAAGGATATATATCCACCTTCACTGGATTTGAAGGAAACTACAGATAACCCTACAGGCACATCGTATTTAGACCAATATCTCTATAAAAATGAAGCGGGCCTTCTCTCTCGTCGACTGTATGACAAAAGAGATGATTACAATTTCGACATCGTAAACTATCCCTTTCTGGACAGTAATATTCCAGTGGGACCTGCATATGGCATATACATATCACGCCTAGTAGCATTTGCTAGATCCTGTGTTAAATGTGACGATTTTAATCAACGTCACAAAACATTGTTGCAGAAACTTATAAAACAGGGCTACACCACCAAGCGCCTCCACTCAAAGTTTCTCAAATTTGGCGATACATATCACATGCTGATAGCAAAATGCGAGCGTAGCGTGCAAGATCTGTGGCGTTGCGTTTCGTAGCTTGTGTCTGATTCCGCTTAACCCGGGGCTAGGGGCCGTGTGAACCCATGTACTTCAAGATCCTCATGGTACTCATATGAACAGCACAATCAAAGCGTGACTGAGATACATCATTCTTTGGATGACGACTTTGCAACGAATATTATGGATTAAGAATACTGATCAGCGATACGGATTTGATATTTTTGGAACATCATGATGTCTTGCCGGCATCATTGAAAACTGTTGACCGCTTCTCTCTCGCAGGAAACAAGCCTATGTCTATGTATACTATGATTGTCTTTTTGAATTTGGTGTATGGAGTATGGAATAGGTCTTGGATTATGGACGCGGATATTCTCTAATGGACGATGGCTGAATTATGGATGACGGATCTGACGCTTGTAATTAAAGGCACATCATATTTAGACCTATGTCTCTATCAAAATGAAGCGGGCCTTCTCTCTCGTCGACTTTACGACAAGAGAGATGAATATAGCGTATACATGTCTCGTCTAGTGGCATTTGCTAGATGCTGTGTTAAATGTGACGATTGTAATCAACGGTACAAAACAGTATTGCAAAAACTATAAAACAGGGCTATACCACCAAGCGTCTCCACTCAAAGTTTCTCACATTTGGCGATACATATCGCATGCTGATAGCAAAATACGAATGTGCAAGATCTATGGAGTTACATTTCGTAACTTGTGTCAAATTCCGCTTAACATGGGACTAGGGGCAGTATGAACCTATACATTTCAAGATCCTCATAGTTTTCATATGAACAGGCACAATCAAAGCGTGACTGAGATACATCACAATCTAGATACTTTACAACGAAATCATATGGATTAAGAATACTGATAAACGATACTGATTTGATATTTTTGGAAATAGTCTATTTTATGTATATTGTGATTTATTCTTTTAATTTGGTGCTAATGCTATTATAAGAATTACGTCTTTGGATTATGGAATCGAATTTGATGGACAACGGTTGAATAGTCAGTGACGGATTGGATGCTTGTACTACAGGAAGGCCGACATAATTAGTACTCAACACTGGAGTAGACTAAATATTCAGTGGCCGATGGTCGGATTCCTATCCGACATTTTGACCACTTGGTGAAGCGCTTCACTCCACATATGATTGACGCAGCCTGTTCCTCCAAGTGAAAGTAGTTACGCTTCATGCTTGCCAACTTGTCTCCTCAGTCATCCTCCATCAGATCACTGCTCCGAAACCATATGCTGAAGCATCACGCCGATTTTGAACGGCTTCTCAATGTCGTAATACGCCAGCATGGGTTGTCTGACATCATTCATGTGGACTGCTGGAAACCCTCTTCAAATTGGCTAGGCTAGCTTCTGTGTATGTCCTCTTGCACAGTGTACAGAGTGGGGGTGAAACATAGTCGACAAATTGCTTAGAAACTTCAGGAAGTACTTCACCATACCAAGGAACGTCCTCAGCTCAGCTACCGTTGTTGGTGCTGGAACATCGACGATCGAGGATACCTTGTTCGGAAGTGAATGAAGGCCGTCACACGATCTCGCAAGTAGTTGACTCTTGGACGAAAGAGCTGGCACTTGTCCGGGTGATGTCGTACATGGTTATTTCGCCAACCTTCAAAGTATTTCTTCTGAGAGAATTATGGTTTTCAACTGATTAAAATGTCGTTCAGTCGAGATTTCATTCCTTCACTCCTTCCCACCAAATAACAATACATAACATTTTCTAGGGCTCCGGTTCTATATTCAGCGGATGCTGTACTGGCTGGGCTGATCAGTGTCCAGGACAATAGGAACTGTAGACACTCTCGTGCTCTGGCACAAGTAGGAACCGTCGTGATATTACTGAAAAAATGCTGAAAACGACGTTAAATCCTACTCACTCAATCACTCACTCTATATTCAGTTGTATGCGTCAAATCAAGTGGGGTAAATTCAACACTGAATAGTTCACAGTCAGTTTATAATCTCAAAAGGAGCGGATAGTCTGGTCCGCCTTTGAAACCTTCTAAGCAGCAGATTGGCCGATTTGTTGCAAGGAATATCGTAAATGCATTGGGTTTATGGACGATTGGTTGAGCGCCCTTCTTCAGTCGGATATATGCCTTAAATTCCTGGATCCTTTCGTGACCTTCCTTGAAGACTGATCCGAATTCCGAATGTCGTTGTCCACACGTTCATCTTCCAGGAGAGAGAATACGCTTGACTTGTGCAGTTTAAGTCGCTCTAACCAATTTCTTTCAAATAGAGCTGGTTTGTCTTCATTCATAACTACCACGGACAAGTTCACCTGCTGATCTCCATAATTAACAAGTCTAGCTAAGATGAACCATGAGCAGTAAGGCTCACCCTTTCAATTAAATATGGCTCAAATATCTTGTGATTTTTTCGTTTGGTCCAAATAAACTCTCACTTGCATACTTTCCATTATAGCAGCTGATGGATATGCTGAATACAATCCTTAACTATCCATATCACTGTCTAAACTGACAACCTCCGTGTCTAGATCTCGTTTCTGCTTTTGGGGGCAGAATCTGAAAATATGCCCTTTGTGGGTATATTCGTAGACATAGTATTATTAGTTATTCAGGTTTTTCCCAGGGTGTATGAAAAGTTATGACCCTCCCTGAAACTCATACACCCTGAGGCGTCAGCCGAAGGGTGTATGAGTTTCAGGGAGGGTCATAACTTTTCATACACCCTGGGAAAAACCTGAATAACGAATTTATTATCCCGAAAGCATTTTTTAATTAACATATCGAATTATAGAGTTAAAAAGGCAATTTTTCTGAAACTTTACCACGGAAATTCAGCATATATGTGTCTGTCCATTTACGAAACCGGTCTCCATTTTGACAAAACGCGTTGTCTACGCGAGTAATGTAGACGCGCAACACGGACGCCGAGCTGTGACAGTGTTAAATTTTGACCCTAAATATAACCATTTACAAGGTATGTGTGTCTAAAAGATTGATTGAACGTGATGCAGCAAGACTTCCTTTCATCAAATATCAACGGTTGCGTATAATATTGTGTGTTGATTTCGGGAAATGATCCTTGAAAGCGCACAACTCGCCGACCCTGGGTCGGTAGCGATTATGCATAATTTTCGCGTGGCCAGAAAACGCTTCATGTTCGTTATATTTATATTCTCGACATGCGAGAAGTAGAATACCCCGACTATGATGGTATTCTGGTCAATATTATGGTATCTCCCGCCAGAAATTAGTGTAAAATTCAAGTTGGAAGTCTTGAAGTGGAGATCCGCCATGTCTGCTTTCGCACGTGAACCGTGAATTTTTATCCCCTGGGAGCCCTTCCGCTAGAGGGACCGTTCGGCCACACCGTTCAACATGGTTCAGTATACAGCATTAAGATGATTGGTCACGTGATCGGTCAGACCGGTCGGGCGCTGACATGGAAAGATCCGGGTGTACGGATTTTTACACCGTAGTAAACTGACCAATGGAAATGCTACGATTTAGGTTGAGGGATAATAATATTAGTTATTCAGGTTTTTCCCAGGGTGTATGAAAAGTTATGACCCTCCCTGAAACTCATACACCCTGAGGCGTCAGCCGAAGGGTGTATGAGTTTCAGGGAGGGTCATAACTTTTCATACACCCTGGGAAAACCTGAATAACGAATTTATTATCCCGAAAGCATTTTTCAATTAACATATCGAATTATAGAGTTAAAAAGGCAATTTCTCTGAAACTTTACCACGGAAACTCAGCATATATGTGTCTGTCCATTTACGAAACCGGTCTCCATTTTGACAAAACGTGTTGTCTACGCGAGTAATGTAGACGCGCAACACGGACGCAGAGCTGTGACAGTGTTCAATTTTGACCCTAAATATAACCATTTACGAGGTATGTGTGTCTAAAAGATTGATTGAACGTGATGCAGCAAGACTTCCTTTCATCGAATATGAACGGTTGTGTATAATATTGTGTATTGATTTCGGGAAATGATCTTTGAAAGCGCACAACACGCCGAACTTGGTTCGGTAGCGATTATGCATAATTTTCGCGTGGCCAGAAAACGCTTCATGTTCGTTATATTTATATTCTCGACATGCGAGAAGTAGAATACTCCGACTATGATGGTATTCTGGTCAATATTAGGGTATCTCCCGCCAGAAATAGTGGAAAATTTAAGTTGGAAGTCTTGAAGTGGAGATCCGCCATGTCTGCTTTCGCACGTGAACCGTGAATTTTTATCCCCTGGGAGCCCTTCCGCTAGAGGGCCGTTCGGCCACACCGTTCAACATGGTTCAGTATACAGCATTAAGATGATTGGTCACGTGATCGGTCAGACCGGTCGGACGTTGACATGGAAAGATCCCCGGGGTGTACGAATTTTTACACCCTGGTAAACTGACCAATGGAAATGCTACGATTTAGGTTGAGGGATAATAATGAAATTAACACCAGGCTGATGAATGTTTGTCACTACGCCAAAAGCATATCGCTACTGATGAGTACTTAAAGTCAAGTCAGAATGGTAGGCTTACACAATAGAACCGAAAGATGAACAGAAAGTGCTAGATCTGATAGCTGACTGATAAATAGAGACAAAATAGATAAAAGGGAAGTGGCAATCACATAATCTGACTGGGCAGTTATGCCCCCTGTTCTCTTAAATAGAGAGGGGGCATATTGAAATCACAGCTATGTCCCCTGTTCTGTTAAATAGAGAGGGGGCATATTGAAATCAGAGTTATGCCCCCTGTCCTCTTAAATAGAGAGGGGGCATATTGAAATCACAGATATGCCCCCTGTTCTCTTAAATAGAGATGGGGCATATTGAAATCAGAGTTATACCCCCTAGTAGTATATAAACGGCATTACCAGTCAACTTGACCTACTTTTTTGTTCCCCCGGTGGAGGATTGTGGCGGAACTTGGAGGTCACGGGAGGGTCACGTGATCAAGGCATGTCTAGACTTGTTCTGGGTTGTACAGTTCTGCCATACGGAGGATGGGTACTAGTATTTCGCTGACGTCCTAGTAATAAACATAATCTATAGGTGTTGTACCATGTTAATAGATCAGTCTAGCATCTGTACCACCCTAGGGTCGAGTGTTTATTGTCCCGTGTATCTCCGCAGAAAATCAACAAACAAAGTGAAGCATTCGTGAAGGGGCATCTGATGGGTTGGGTGTGGGGTTGAACTATCGGCATTCTGCGCATGCGCGGTGGCCCAAGGGTATGGAAATAGCCGTGTTGGAGCTAGGTGAGTCCCTAGTGGGCCGATGGGGTCGAGTGAGGTATCAACGTGAAGCATTCGTGAAGGGGCATCTGATGGACTGGGCGTGGGGTTGAAATATCGATATTCTGCGCATGCGCGTTGCCCAAGGGTATGGAAATAGATGTTTTGAGAGCTAGGGGAGCCACTAATAGTCCAGTGGGTCATATGAGGTATCCATGTGAAGCATTCGTGAGGGGGCATCTCATGGACTGGGTGTGGGGTTGAAATATCGGCATTCTGCGCATGCGCTGTGGCCCAAGGGTATGGAAATAGACGTTTTGGTATCTAGGGGAGCCCCTAATGGACCGCTGGAGTTGTATGAGGTATCCATGTGAAGCATTCGTGAAGGGGCATCTGATGGGTTGGGTGTGCGGTAGGAATATCATTCTACGCATGCGCAGACGCAATGCGGAGCTCTCGTCCAATCAGAAGCGAGTATTTCAAATCCGTCACAGAGCTCTCAGCCAATCAGAAGCGAGTATTTTGACCTCGGTGCATTATGGGCCATATCCAAGATGGCGGCACGTATGTTCAAGATGGCGGCACATCCGGTGTCGAAAACTGGCCATTTCGTCGTGATGTGGTCACCTAGTGTCGAAAACTGGACCTTGTATGGGTCCTGCTAGACGTTTTGACGCCATGATATAGACCGGAGAGAGAGAGAAAACAACAACAACAAGGATGACACATGAGGGAACAACAACAACAACAAGTTTTTTTTTGATATAGTTTATTTTCCCCTCCATCATAACATACCCACGCTGGGGGAGTCGCGTTGGGTATGTTTACAATTCAAGAAAGACTCTTGTCCAATCAGAGACCGCCATTTGCATCTGTCCTATTCGTTCCTGTCCGTTAGATGTATTCTTGTCCAATCAGAAGTCGCCATTTCAGAGAGTTCCTTCTTCGGTCATGTTCATTCTGAATCGTTTATTCTAATCATCGTCGGCCAGGCCTGGATATTCTTCGGCCAGGCCTGGATATTCTTCGGGCAGCATGTCCTGAAACAGTTGTTTGCGCATTCTGATCGCATTTTCCAGGGCCTCGGTGGGTGGTAAACCCATATCCTCTTCCAAGTGACGCTTGGTCTTCATGATGGACCTGTGCGTGGGGTCCCCTTTCATTTCAAGCGGTAGTAAGGTATGCTGTTCATAGATCGCCATGGCTGTTTTCCTGATGCGGGGGCGCATTTGGGTGTACGTCTGTTGTAAATTATCCTCTCCGGCGTCCTCGATCGCTTCAGCGTGAGTATTGATAGCTGCTGTCACAATACGATCCCAGAAGGTAGGTTCTGCCTCACTTTCCTGGGATGAAGGCTGATTCTCTGAGGTCAAGCTCTCCATATCAGTAGATAGACTGTCAGCCATCTTGGATTCGGTATCAGTCGATGCACTCTCATCAATCTCTGTATCAGTATCTGCCTCAACGGGCTCCTCGGCGTCTTCAGTCCCATGTATATTTTTCTGGTGTCGCATCATATCGTAATGTCTGGTGAACGTGCGTTCACACTCAGAACAAGTATAAGCCATGTTGACGGTTGAACGTCGACTGTGCGTGTTTTGGGAATACGCTCGCTTTTATAGACAGTAACGCCCATCAACGCTTAGCTCAACGCTTCAACGCCCTGGTGAATTAGCTCAGAAGCTCTGATTTCATGGAATTGACACCAATTCATCGAAATGCAGTGACGCCCGTCAACGCCCGTCGTTACGCCTTAACGCTCGTCTCAACGCTTTAACACACTTTCTTAATGCTTTAACGTTGTTTAATGATGCGTTCGAACAAATGTTTCTTTTGTGCTATTGCTCTGACATACGCCGCTTTCCAGTTCATGCCCGAGGTTTTCAACATCGACGCTGTTCTTTCAATTTCCATATGGACTGGGTCCTTATCCAACAATTTCATATGGGTCAGTAAGTCGACATACTGCTGACGTAAAGCCCGTCGTAGTCTGGGTGCCAATCTGTTATGGGCTAAAATTGCAGCTTCCTCTTTCGAATACCCTTTGCGTTGAAACTTGTTTCCTGTGGCCTCCAACATCTCGCCCATCTCGGCGTCCATACTTTCTTTGAACAAATCCTTCCATAGCCTCGAGTTCACATTATGTTCTTCAACCTCGGGTTGGGCCTTCACGGTTGGGTGATATTCCAGGACTGATGGTATGAAGCGGGCCCGCTGTATGGGGGTGGGCTTCTGCTGCTGCTCTGCCAGGAGTGCACTCGGCGGATGGTGTAGGGGTATATGCCGTTGTGGTGATTCCTCGCCGGGTAACAGGTGGGTCGTCAGCCGACGATCTTCGGGGGTATGGGCTTTTAAATCTACGAACAGGTAGCCGTACGGACGAATTGTCGCTTCTTGAAACGCCCGCATAAAATGGTCAATGTTCTGAGGATAAATTCGACTACCAAACACACGGATTTGTGCTCTATCAATGGGATTGGAGAACAACACAAAGTATTGGCAGTTCAAGACAATATCTCTGGACGCCTTCCCTTGAGGAAAGAGATTCTGAGTCAAATAGATGACGGACAGATTTCGATGATGGGACCCTTTGGTGAATAGGTCGGCGATTTTCGAATTGTCCTTGGCCGCACTCATCAGATCATCGAGCACTACCACGTTGGTCTGCTCGGAATCGAAGTAATAGGGTTCGTCTATGTCGTGAGAAATTCCTGGAACAAAGCTCACATTCTGTAGTCGTGCAGTTTCGTAGGCGGGCTGCCATTGGCTATAACACCAAACAACACGTGTCGGAGCTGGGGTTGCCACACCTTCCTCTAAGAACTTCATCACCCAGGACGTCTTTCCACACCCCGTAGGGCCGCTCACCGTTTTCGTATAAGGGTGCTCTAATACTGTCGTGTGTGACGTAGGTGTTGATCGTTCCTCGCGCGTACTTTGAATTTGCACGTTATCGGGACTCCGTTCCTTGAGATGGCTTCTCTGTATATGTCTACGTAGATTAAATGGCGTGGAAAATGACTTCGAACACAAGTGACATGCGTAAACCATGGCTCTCATCTCCACGGACACCAGGCGTATAATGAAACTTTCACAGATGCATGTGTGTTATATGCAAGAGCTCCGAGCTCGCGGAGCTCTTAGAGCTCCGGAGCTCATGGAACTCGGAGCTCCGGAGCTCCGACGCCACCACCGGGCGTTGACGGGCGTTGCTACAAGAGAACTCGGAGCTCCGGAGCTCCGGAGGTCACTTCCGCTTCCGTTCACGTGACCGGAACTGACCTTTGACCCCGGCGCGCGCGGTGTAAGGTTTCCACCGCGGTGAGCGGTTCTACGGGGTGTGGAAGGCGTGCCCGGGTGATGAAGTTCTTAGAGGAAGGTGTGGCAACCCCAGCTCCGACACGTGTTGTTTGGTGTTATAGCCAATGGCAGCCCGCCTACGAAACTGCACGATCACAGAATGTGAGCTTTGTTCCAGGAATTCCTCACGACATAGACGAACCCTATTACTTCGGTTCCGAGCAGACCAACGTGGTAGTGCTCGATGATCTGATGAGTGCGGCCAAGGACAATTCGAAAATCGCCGACCTATTCACCAAAGGGTCCCATCATCGAAATCTGTCCGTCATCTATTTGACTCAGAATCCCTTTCCTCAAGGGAAGGCGTCCAGAGATATTGCCTTGAACTGCCAATACTTTGTGTTGTTCTCCAATCCCATTGATAGAGCACAAATCCGTGTGTTTGGTAGTCGAATTTATCCTCAGAACATTGACCATTTTATGCGGGCGTTTCAAGAAGCGACAATTCGTCCGTACGGCTACCTGTTCGTAGACTTAAAAGCCCATACCCCCGAAGATCGTCGGCTGACGACCCACCTGTTACCCGGCGAGGAATCACCACAACGGCATATACCCCTACACCATCCGCCGAGTGCACTCCTGGTAGAGCAGCAGCAGAAGCCCACTCCCATACAGCGGGCCCGCTTCATACCATCAGTCCTGGAATATCACCCAACCGTGAAGGCCCAACCCGAGGTTGAAGAACATAATGTGAACTCGAGGCTATGGAAGGATTTGTTCAAAGAAAGTAT
>JAVTVY010013185.1:0-57946 GCA_036873755.1 Hanleya hanleyi | reverse complement strand
CGCCCTATTTGGATGCGATATAGCCCCTCGATCTCTCAAATACAATCTTGCGCTCCTCCAAAATGCCCACTTTGACTGCTACTCTTCGACTGCGCATGCACGCCATAGCCTTCCTTCCACGCCACACCTATCCAGTCGGACGTTCCCCTACAGGTGCAAGACATTGACACCTCCCAATGACCTATTCGGACCACGGATAATCCACCTCGACATGAAAACGCCAACCCCCGATTTGCCTATTTACTGCGCATACCTCATGATAACTTTACAACAAAAGTCACCCCATGGCCACGAGACCCCAACCATTGTCTTGTACAGGATAAGATGCCGCACCCCATAGTAAAATCCACAAAATCAAAAAAAAAATGAAAAGAAAAATGCCAACCCTAGTACTCCTACACACAGTACACTCATTGGGGCAGCGACCAACAGAGTTATTGCCCCGAGTTGTCGTCTTTGTGTCCAGAGTGTATAGATGGCGCTATGATTTTAGTCTTCCTATTATCCGGGTCCACAAACAATTAAACAACACTGGTCCCTGGGTGTCCACCAACTAGATTGGGGAGTTACCAACTAGATGGGGAGTTTGTGCCGAACTTGGTCACATCATCCAAGTTGCCACATGAACAGGTACAATAAAAGCGTACCTGAGATACAACACATATCACGAATCGTTAGATTCTTGGTATGTGCTTTAGAATAGGTTCACCAGAAGACTATTCTATGAAGTCATGTGACGCAGTCAGTATGTCGGCACCTCTTTCCACTTCCCTTATATGTGTTGTAATCTACCCACTATTATATGACATGGTCCTGCGAGCAACTAAATACTATCATTACTTAAAGCTGACATGACCTTATTTAATGCACGAAGGTCATGTCAGCTTTAACCAAATGTACGGACAGGCTGACCTATCATGCTTTGCTGGAGCAAACATTATTGTTAAGAAAGTTGGTTGGCTCTACCAACCTGATTTTTTTCTGCTTGACAAGATTAATATTAGTAATGACAACAGTAGTATATAGCCGAGATTAACCCTCAACTTGATCTTTGACCTCAGAAATTTGCATATCACGTGACAGAGGCCAAAGGTCATTGAGTGCACTTGACCTGTATCCTTTCATCTTGTCCCTTGGAACAGTTTAGACATGTTAGGGTTTTCCCCATCACGTGCGGTATGACGTCACTTCCGGTCTGTGTGAATGGGGCCTGTGAATAGGACATGTACTGACCTGTCTGTGACCTGTCTGTCTGACCTGTCTCACCAATTACCAGTATACGAGTTGTCAGAGCATTTTCATCATAGCTCTCTAGATTTGTATCTAATACCGATTATGCCGGTGCTAGGGGCCGTGTGGTCATATCATCCAAGTTGCCACATGAACAGGTACAATAAAAGCGTACCGGAGATACAACACATATCACGAATCGTTAGATTCTTGGTATGTGCTTTAGAATAGGTTAACCAGAAGGCTATTCTGTGAAGTCATGTGACGCAGTCAGTATGTCGGCACCTCTTCCCACTCCCTTATATGTGTTGTAATTCCCTACAATATCGTTCACTTTCGTGTGTTTCCGGTGCGAAGGGTACGTTCGGTGAGAGGGGAACATGATAGGCCATGTACTGTCTGTGGGGTTTTTCCCCGCCAGAATTTCGCTGTCGTCTGCTTGTCACGTGCAGAACACCTGGCTCCTCGAATTGCAACATTGTTGCACTTTCGATTGACCTATATCCGAGTATTATACCATTGATGGGATGTGTGTACTGTATTTGGGGAATCACGGGGAGATCACGTGATAGTTCAAGTTACAAGCGTCTAGTCCGTCATTCATAATCCAGCCGTCGTCCATTACAGAATATCCGCGTCCATAATCCAAAGACCTATTCCATATTCCATATAACAGTATTAGCACCAAAGTCATATTGAATGATAGGAATGCGTGTACTGACCTGTTCATCTGTGGTTTACATGGAATCACGGGGAGATCACGTGATAGTTGAAGGGCATATTGATGGTAGTTACGGAGGAAGACACGGAGGTGACCGAAGATGTCACGGAGGTGCCCGAAGAGCCACGGAGGTTACCGAAGCTGTTACGGAGGTCACCGAAGAGACACGGAGGTGGCCCAAGATGTCACGGAGTTTACCGGAGAGACACGGTGGGTGTATGTAAAATTAGGATTTGTTCCGAAAATATAAAAAGCGGAACACGGACTTTATCCCTAAACTAGGGGAAAACACCTATCAACCCTATCCAAAAGGGGTCATATCGGTCCGCGGGCTTATCGGGGCCTGGGCGCATGGGTGGGTGCATGTAAAAGTTTCTCCAGAAAAAATATAAAAAACGGAACACGTACTTTACCCCTAAACTAGGGGAAACCCCTACCAAGGGCGTATATTGACTCCCATTGACCTTTGACCTCCAGCATAGAGTGCGTATATTCACTATGGGATGCATGTACTGACTTGTATTTGGGGAATCACGGAGAGGTCACGTGATAGTTCAAGGTGATTTGAATGATAGGAATGCATGTACTGACCTGTTCATTCATCCGGGGACTTGTTTACATCCGGGTCATTCATTGTGGTGGGCTGCGCAAGTGTGTGGCGTCACTTCCGGTTTCACTAAAACTACCTCCGAACACAGAAGAGTTCCAATTTTTACTTAGACGTAGGGTCCGTGTTTTCCCCGGCCCGGCGCGCCCCGCCCCGCCCCGGCCGCAGCGCGCGCGCACGCGGGTTATCCGGAAGTGCGCGGCATCACCGGAAGTGCGCGGGTGAATTTCGGATTATCCTAGGCGACTGATTGGCTAATACGGTGTTCAAAGCCAGTTTCACCAAAATAACATTACACTACCGAACAATGACGGACTTTCACGAAGGGGGCCGATTCACAGAGCGTAGTAGAAAAAAAAGCGCATTTCTAACCTTATTGACCTTATGGCGCAAACGAGTATAACAAGTGCCACGCACGGTGTATAAAACCCTACCCAACAGGTACACTATAAAGTCACCTCTTTAACCGTTCGCTTTTCATTCCCCACCATGGCAGCGAGCGGAACAGAGCTTGCGTTATTCCAACTGACGTCCGACGTCTACCTCATTGTCAATGGCGATCACCTGGAGCTGGTCCAAGACGCACCACAGAAGGTGAAGATTTTGTTATCGCTATCAGGCTGGACTCTATTGACACGATTGTTACAGGGAAAAGAGCCCGAAAGAGATTTCATGCACGTGGAAGTCGGTGTGCACATACGCACTGTTGGAGAGGATTCCCTTTTCCGCCGGTTGGAACAGTGTGGAGGTACCCATATCACACTCTGTCCACCCTTATGGATGGCATTGAAAGATGTACTCCCCGAGGTAGATGACTTACTACACCCCGAGGTGAAAGAAGGGACTGTGGCTACCCGGAGGCTTACACCTGGCTGTACCCTATTGTTGTACCCCAAACGAGTGGACCTCATCGATAGCGGACTTAGGTGTTGGTGTACGTCTGAACCCAAAGCGCACGTCTCTTTGTCACCGGAAGGATGGACTACCTTGAAACGGGTGTTGTTGGGTGACCTGAACGGTGATAGCATTCACCTGTGTGACGACGTCTACATTTTCTGCGGTGCCTTTTTCGCTCGACTCGTCTGTCTGAACGACGGTTGTTTTACCCTGGGCCCCGATCTATGGACGGCTTTGGAACAAGTAGTCCCCATTGTCGATGATGTACTATATCTATAGGAGCCACACAGTTTAGAGCGTCAGTCGCATCATGAAGCGAAGCCGTAGGGACACCCGTAGGGACACCCGAAAGGATAAGGGTTGAGCTAATAAAAAGATTGACCTGTACTCTTTGATTGTTGCTCTCTTTTTGAACTAACCCATCAGAATAGTACGTATCACGGACTACACCCGTAGAGCTACGTATAGGCGCGCATGTGTGACATGGTCTATAATTACAAGCGTCTAGTCCGTCATTCATAATCCAGCCGTCGTCCATTAGAGAATATCCGCGTCCATAATCCAAAGATCTATTCCATATTCCATATAACAGTATTAGCACCAAATTAAAAAAAACAACAATCATAGTATACATAAACATAGGCTTGTTTCCTTAAGAGAGAAGCGGTCAACAGTTTTCAATGATGCCGGCAAGACATCATGATGTTCCAAAAATATCAAATCCGTATCGCTGATCAGTATTCTTAATCCATAATATTCGTTGTAAAGTCGTCAGCTAAAGAATGATGTATCTCAGTCACGCTTTGATTGTGACTGTTCATATGAGTACCATGAGGATCTTGAAGTACATGGGTTCATACGGCCCCTAGCCCCGGGTTAAGCGGAATTAGACACAAGTTACGAAACGTAGCGCCATAGATCTTGCACGCTACGTTCGTATTTTGCTATCAGCATGCGATATGTATCGCCAAATTTGAGAAACTTTGAGTGGAGGCGCTTGGTGGAATAGCCCTGTTTTATAAGTTTCTGCAACAATGTTTTGTGACGTTGATTAAAATCATCACATTTAACACAGGATCTAGCAAATGCTACTAAGCGAGATATGTATACGCCATATGCAGGTCCCATTGGAATATTACTATCCAGAAAGTGATAGTTTACGATGTCAAAATTGTAATCATCTCTTTTGTCATAAAGTCGACGAGAGAGAATGCCCGCTTCATTTTTATAGATATAGAGATCTAAATAAGATGTGCCTGTAGGGCTATCTGTAGTTTCCTTCAAATCCAGTGAAGGTGGATATATATCCTTCACTGCGTCATTTATATAGCGATTATCCACAGCGAGAAGATCGTCTATATAGCGTTTGGTGAATGAGAAGGAACGGGCTTTGAATGGATCGGTTTTTGAAAGCGCCTGCATATAGTCATATTCATAAGAGAACAGATACAGGTCAGCCAACAGGGGTGCACAATTAGTACCCATTGGAATACCTATATGCTGCTGATATATTGTGTTGCCAAATTTCACATAGATATTTTTAATGAGAAATTCAAGCAACTCTATAAACTCTATGCCCTCTGCATCTCACACCTCATTCTTACGGTTACAGAGCCATGACGGACACTCATCCCTATGCCACTCGCATTTCACAGCATGCGACCGTGGTTAATTCACTCACGGATTACCGAGCAGTGGTTCGCTCCATATTTGAAGATGTCGACGACAACGAGTGGCGACGCCAGATCCTGAAAGAGTTCCCAGAAGCGGTCCTCGAGAGAGTGCACTCGATGGAGAGGCGTGCTATCACCCACCACTACTGGACTATGACAGCCATCCTTGATGCCCGGACTATGGGCCACGAACGCTCACGCCGGAACCAGCTACGGCTCGTTGGCCTAGTAATGGTATTTGCCCTATTGACCCTGACGCTGTGGCAATGACAGCGACAGAAAAAGAACGGCTTTTCAGAGCCTCCACAGATGCGCTTATGTGCAACCGATATATACGAGGGTCAGTCACAGTGTGCGTCATTCACCGATCGTCATTGGGTCAACCATGTCACCGAGGGACCTGACCATAAATACGAGAGACAGTCAGAGTGTGTGTCATTCACCGTTTGTCGTTGGGTCAACCATGTCACCAGTCCTACGAGCCATCCTTCCCCTTACACCCCGGGTAGGGTTACACGTCTATGAAGATAAAGTCACCCTCGTGGAAGACCATGGAGATGTTTGCTGGTCGCGCGCTGAGACCGTATCGAATACGGTTACGCTACACCGTGACGGCTGGACCAAATTTAAACGGGTGTTGAGCGGTGAGCTCGACGGAAACCTCATCCATAAAGACAATGCCATCTACGTACACCGTGGACCCTTCTTCCCACGCCTGGGCCGTTACCAAGACCCTACGCGAGGCTTCACCCTAGATTCCGATCTGTGGACAGCCTTCGAGAAAGTGGTGCCTATCGTGGACCAGCTGTTTACACCGGACGAGCGATCAGCTGTTCAGTTGGGCTGGGCTCGTGCCCTGAGTGAAGCGGCGGCAGAACCCAATGAACAAATTACCAAACCAAGCGGAGGCAGATGCCATTGATTATCCGGCTAGACTGTCAGCCCAGTGACATGACCACCCGATCCTTTGATCTCACGGGGTTCTTCCTATAAATACGCGAGACAGTCCAAATCTTGTACCATTCACGTACTGATCATGACGGAGGCAGTACGGGCGTATCTCAGCTTGACTCCCGAGGTCTTCCTGCACGTCTATGCGGATACGGTCGATATCATGGAGGAGATAGGAGACATCTGTGATGCACACCCTACACAACCGTGCCCGGCTCATATTCGTCTGTCCCGTGAGGGCTGGACCAAATTCAAACGGGTGTTGTCTGGTGAACTGGACGGCGACCTCATTCACTTGTGTCACGATGTGTACATCCGACGCGGCCCCTTCTTTGCTCAATTGGCTCGGCTAGATGGAGGTATAGTGCATTCTACCCTTCACCCTGTTCTATGGTCTGCATTGGAAGATGCCGTGGTAGATGTGGATCAAGTGCTTACGAAGGAAGAGCGGTCATCAGACGAGTTGGACTGGTCATTTACCATGGACACTGTGGAAGCCAACGAAGAAGATCAGAAAGAAACTCTGGCCCAAGATATACCGTTATAAATAAACGATAGAGCCAGGGTCCATCATCATTTGTCACCATGAAGAGCTGGGAGAAGGTGTTGGATAACTTATACTACAGTCCCGACAGTCCGGCGGCCTATAGTGCATTGTCGGCTCTCTATCGAGCGGCCAAACCCCAGGGGATACAACGTGCCCAAGTCCGAGATTGGTTAAAAAAAGAAGACACCTATACCTTACATCGATCTGTCCGTCGCCATTTTCTACGAAACCGGGTCATCGTGGGTGGCATAGATGCCCAGTGGCAAGCGGATTTGGTCGATATGAGCGCCTTTGGCAAACACAACGATGGGAATCGGTATATCTTGACGTGCATCGATATCCTGTCGAAGTATGCGTGGGTGGTACCCATCCGGACGAAAACGGGGGCGAATCTCATAGCGGCGTTCAAGGACATCTTCAAGACCATTGACATGACCACCCGATCCTTTGATCTCACGGGGTTCTTCCTATAAATACGCGAGACAATCCAAATCTTGTACCATTCACGTACTGATCATGACGGAGGCAGGACGGGCGTATCTCAGCTTGACCCCCGAGGTCTTCCTGCACGTCTATGCGGATAAGGTCGATATCATGGAGGAGATAGGAGACATCTGTGATGCAGACCCTACACAACCGTGCCCGGCTCATATTCGTCTGTCCCGTGAGGGCTGGACCAAATTCAAACGGGTGTTGTCTGGTGAACTGGACGGCGACCTCATTCACTTGTGTCACGATGTGTACATCTGACGCGGCCCCTTCTTTGCTCAATTGGCTCGGCTAGATGGAGGTATAGTGCATTTTACCCTTCACCCTGTTCTATGGTCTGCATTGGAAGATGCCGTGTTAGATGTGGATCAAGTGCTTACGAAGGAAGAGCGGTCATCAGACGAGTTGGACTGGTCATTTACGATGGACACTGTGGAAGCCAACGAAGAAAATGAGAAAGAAACTCTGGCCCAAGATATACCGTTATAAATAAACGATAGAGCCAGGGTCCATCATCATTTGTCACCATGAAGAGCTGGGAGAAGGTGTAGGATAACTTATGCTACAGTCCCGACAGTCCGGCGGCCTATAGTGCATTGACGGCTCTCTATCGAGCGACCAAACCCCAGGGGATACAACGTGCCCAAGTCCGAGATTGGTTAAGAAAACAAGACACCTATACCTTACATCGAGCTGCCCGTCGCCATTTTCTACGGAACCGGGTCATCGTGGGAGAACTAGATGCCCAATGGCAAGCGGATTTGGTCGATATGAGCGCCTTTGCCAAACACAACGATGGGAATCGGTATATCTTGACGTGCATCGATATCCTGTCGACGTATGCGTGGGTGGTACCCATCCGGACGAAAACGGGTGCGAATCTCATAGCGGCGTTGAAGGACATCTTCAAGACCGGGCGCAAACCCTTGTATTTGCAAACCGACGAAGGTACGGAATTCCTCACCAGACCGTTCCAACAGTTTCTGAAAGCCCAGAAGGTGTTTTTCTTCCATACGTACAACGAGACCAAGGCTTCCGTTGTGGAAAGGTTCAACAGGACATTGAAAGGCCGCATGTATAAATATTTCACCTATAAGAATACAAGGCGGTACATCGATGTTCTCCCGAAACTTGTGAGTGGATACAATCGAGCCTATCACCGGAGTATAGAGAGAGCCCCCATTACCGTCACCGAACGCAATGAAGCCCAAATCCGGCGTGTCTTGTACCCCAGGCAATCGCAGCGAACGCCGAAGGAGGTGTTCAAGGTCGGGGACCCTGTACGGATCAGTAAAGTCAAGGGCAAGTTCGAGAAAAGTTACTTGCCCAACTGGAGCGATGAGCACTTCCTGATTAAACGGCGCCTACCCCGACAGCAGCGAGTCTATGAACTGGAAAATCTTCAAGGGGAACCGTTGCTAGGGACGTTTTACGACACGAAATTACAGCCTGTCGTAAAAACAAAGCAAGACTACTACACGGTGGAGCAGATTTTGAAAACGGAACGCCGCCGTGGCAAACTGTTTCATTTCGTCAAATGGCAAGGCCGGCCCAGTTCCTTCAACTCCTTGGTCGCGGCCAACCAGGTGAAACGACTATAAAGCCAGACACCACTACCGTCATCCTTCATTCCACGATCGACCATGAACACGGCGCTATGGACCAACAGCAGCTGCCGCTGAACACAGCCTCTCCCAAATCGCGCAAAGCGCAAGTGGGCTTTGTGACCATAGTGCTAATCCTGCTGAGTGTGTTGTACGAAGGAGTGTTTTACGACGTAGCCTATCTCAGCACGCTACTTAACCAACTGAGAACTTCTGCCACTAGTGAAACCGGTCTACTGATAGCACCAGTCAACCCCGTATCGAGCCCAGTCACCACCACACCCCGTGTAGAAGTCACATCGAGCTCCACACCAAGCTCCACACCTACACCAAGTACACCGACGACCGACGTTGTACCCACCACCATCACTCACAGTACCAAATTTACAAGAGCGGGTCACCACGACAGCGCATACAGCTCGAACCATGGACCCTCGGTGGCAGCATCCCTTCACTTGCGTCATGGCAGGACCGACGGGCTCCGGCAAAACGCACTTCGTCAGGAAGCTCCTTCAACACGCCGACAGCATGATCACCCCACCCATTGCCCGAGTCGTGTGGTGTTATGGAGAATGGCAGGCAGCGTATGCAGCAATGCCCCATATCACGTTCGTGGAAGGCCTACCTAACCTGGCCGATTTGGAACCCGACACCTTGGTGGTTCTGGATGATATCATGGCGGAGACGGATGCGCGGGTCACTCAACTCTTTACCAAAGGTAGCCATCATCGACGGCTCAGCATCATCTACATTGTGCAGAATCTGTTCAGTAAAAACAAAGAACATCGGAACATCAGCTTAAATGCTCACTATCTAGTGGTCTTCAAAAACCCGAGAGACACCACTCAACTGCTGCACCTGGCGAGACAGATGTATCCCGGCCGCACACCGTTTGCGTTGGAAGCCTTTAAAGATGCGACAACCCCTCAGCACGGGTATATGCTCTTCGACCTCAAGCAAGCCACCCCCGATCACCTTCGACTACGGACCGGAATCTTTCCCGGAGAGACCCACCACGTTTACATCCAAAAATAATGTCAACACACCCACAGTGGCTCCCTCAGCTGGGGTGTGTGTGTTTGATGATGGGGATAATACAAAGAATTAATACCACATCATGGTTGACTTTGTCTCTGTTCGATATTCAGGAGGTAGCCCGCAAAAGGATAAAAGGAGCAGAGTTGTGGGTTCTAGCATTAGTTGTACATGATGTCTGCGCGAGTACAGAAGCACGCCCCCACGCTCCGTGTATTGAAGACGGCCCCACCCGATTTGGTCCGAACCATTGTACGCGGTGCGGACCTTGACCTTGTACGCTGTCTGTGCGAGATCGGGTACAACCTGTTAAAAGGCAACGTACCACGGACTCCGGCTCAGAAGACCAAGTTGACCAAGCATAAGACAGGTCTCCGAACCCTAGTCCAGAAGCGAGTCTCTCAAACACAAAAGAAAAAGGTGTTACAGAAAGGCGGCTTTCTCGGGGCCATCTTAGCACCGTTGGTCGCTTCCGTGTTGGGTCCAGTATTAGGTGGACTCTTCGGCCGACAATGAACCACACGAAAAAAATGGTCCTCGTCGAATCACAGTTCCTTCAAAACCTCCAATCGCCCTACCCTGTCCCACCTACGGTGCAGACCATAAACACCCTCGATGGAGAGATGCAACAAATCTGACAAAGACCGGGGTTAAACGACAGTGAGAAAGTACAACGGTACAATGAGACGCTTCAACGGTACATAACGTTCATGGACCAATACAAACCCTCTCTACCCCACCACCACCACCACCACCACGTGACACACCGCCGACCTCAGCACAGCTCCAACAGCCGCCATTACCAGGGGTACCACCCACAGCCCCACAGTGGGTGGAAGACGAAGTCCTGAAGAGTGTACCTGCATCGTTCAAGAAACAAGCTGGTCTGGTATTACAACGGATGAAACAGAATCCTAACATGACTTGGAATGATAAAGGCGAACTACTGGTACAGAATCAGGTGATCCCCGGGACCCACATGACGGATTTAGTGAATGACCTGATGCGTAAACGCAGGTCGCACACGGATCCTCGAGGATGGGAGGTCTTCGCTCAAGGCTTGAAAGACATGCATGTACCACAGGAATTGGTGGGGAACCCCCACCGCTGGGCCTTTATGCAGAGTGACTCACCGAGTCGTGCACCACGACAGACTCCACAACCTTGGGAAGCCGAGTGGGAACCGCAGTCACCCACCAAAACACCACCACAACGGGCACCTTCTTTTCAGGCCTTTAAAAACCACCCTTGATCAGGATACCCCACATCTCCAGAGCCGTGACACGTAGCAAGTCACCGCGACGAACACGACGCCGGACACAACCGCCCAAGGCCTGGAACACCTGTTAAAACCAACAGCAGCAGCAGGACATCTCAGTCGCCATATTTTACCTCACCCTACCCAGTAACAGTTCGTTGGATGTGTTTCCTGACAACACCGTGGTCAAGTACGTCACCCAGTTACCGCAACCGTTGCATTTACCTGGACGATGGGAATGTGGCCTCGTGGATATCCAATACCCTTACTCGTGGTACAACGTGGGAGCCAATGAAGTGTGGTACGAGGTGACCTACGAAGCCAAAAACACCCGACTCACCCTCCCCGAAGGCCAATACGATACCCCCAAGGAGCTCATGGGTGGGCTGACAAGACTGTTGCATTATAAGGCTCTACGGGAGGTCACGAATACTTCAAAACCCATCAAATCCTTTCCCTTCAAGAATCACGTGGACTTCGATTACAACGCACACAACGACAAGGCACAGATCCTTCTCACCGCCAGCGTGAGTGTCGTACTGAGTCCTATCCTACAGCAAATGCTGGGTCTCGCTCACCCGACCTACACGGGTCCATCCGAGGTCCATGGCCAGATCCCGATGGATATGAAGTCGGGTATGTACGGACTCTACGTCTACTCGGACGTAGTCGACAACCACATCGTGGGCGATATCAACACCCCTGTTACGGGTGGTCCCCATTAAAAAGACGTATGGAGATCAAATCACCCACAGTTTCACCCACATGCTCTACCTGCCCGTACGACAAACCGACATCAACACTATCACGGTGGATATAAGAGATGACACGGGATGACCGGTGGCATTCGAACGAGGAAAAGTGGTGCTGACACTTCATTTTCGACAAGCACGTGCTCCCCACTTTGTATAATGAAAGTACCTTACGAGTGCGATGCACGGAGCTATATGGACTATTATGCCCAACAGGCCGGGGGTGGCTTTCCGGTCTTTAGCGGTGCACGCATGCAACGAGGACATGGGCTGGGGAACATACTCGGCAGCATCGTCAAAACAAGCGGTACGCAGTGGACTGCAAGTGGCCGGTGATGTCTTGGGGGGTACGGCACCCAAAGAATCCTTGAAGCGGCGGGCCAAAGAAGCGGGAGGCGTCTTGGTGGCCAAAGCACAACGCACCGTAGGGAATAAAAGAGCTGCCCCACCGAGACCACGCACCAGTCGACGACCGACCCAGCGACGACGCACATCGAAGACCCAGGATATCTTTTCTTAAACATATCCTTGATCCACGCAGAGTCCTGTCCCTCCACCAACAGTGAATTTGATTTGTGGACCGTGCCGCCCACACAGACCAGTGCCGAACAAGGATTATGGGTGGACCATCTCCCGCTCTCCAGCATCAACGAAACAGGGCCCATCGAGTTCACCATCAGTAATGCGGATACGGCCTATGCGGATTTAGCCCATACATACTTGTATGTGAAAGCCAAGGTCGTCAATGGGGATGGCTCCAGAATCATCCAAGCTGCAACGGTGGGCCCGACGAATCTCTGGCTGCACTCGATGTTTCAACAGGTGGATATTTCTCTCAGCGACAAACTCATCAGTGACTCGACCAACACGTACCCCTATCGAGCCTACATCGAGACACTGTTGTCGTATGGCCGAGAGGCTAAAAATCTCAGCTGACAGCCGCTTTATTCTACCAGGACACACCCGAGCACATGGACACGGTGGACAATGTGGGATATAACAAACGGAAGGCTTTCACTGCGAACGGTGCCTCGGTGGATCTCATGGGTCGACTGCACGCAGACATGTTTATGCAAGACCGGTATCCGACTGATACGGGCGCCTCCGACCTTCGCCTTGATGGCCACTAACGTGGAGGGGCATGCAGCTGACTATAAGATTGTTATCCAAGACGCAGTCCTGTATGTCCGAAAAGTGAAACCGAATCCAGCCGTTCAATTGGGACACCTCAAAGCTTTGGAAACAAAACCAGCCCAGTACCCTATCCGACGTGTGCAAACCAAAGTGTTCTCTGTGTCTGCTGGAAATATGAGCGCTAACAAAGAAAACCTGTTCCTGGGGGCACTACCCAAGCGATTGATCCTGGCCTGTGTGGAAAATACCAGTTTCAGCGGAGCCTACCCAGAGAACCCGTTTGACTTTAAACATTTCGGCATCAATTTTGTGGCCCTGCATGTGGATGGACAACAGGTCCCAGCCACGGCCTGACCCAAGGACACGTATGGTCTTTCAAGGGGTGTTCGCCCGAGATGTGTTCCCATTAGACCGTGTGTATCCTGCTGCATACGTTCTCAACACGGACCCGATGGATCGACCCAGTGAACATTGGGTGGCCGTGTACTTGACAGAACAGCAGGGCGAATACTTTGACCCGTACGGCCTGCCACCCCTCCATCCCGATTTAACAGACTTCATGGATCAAGGCACAGAGACGTGGTGTTGGAACAGTCAAACGTTGCAAAGCCTGACCAGTAGCGTGTGCGGACAATATTGCTTGTTTTACCTGTGCCATCGATGCCGGGGAAGGACCTTATCTACCATCGTACAGATGTTTGACGAGTACCCCAAGGCCGAGGACCGCGATGTACTCGTATATGACTGGGCCGCCCATCATTTCAATGTACAAGCCCCGTTCTGGGCTTAAGTTCTTTCAATGTACAAGCCCCCTGTTCTGGGCTTAAGTTTACAAGCCCCCTGTCCTGGGCTTCAGTTCTTTCAATGTACAAGCCCCCTGTTCTGGGCTTCAGTTCTTTCAATGTACAAGCCCCCTGTTCTGGGCTTCAGTTTTCACGTGGTTGTTCTCACGTTGTTGTTGTTCACTGAATACAAAAAAAATGAGATCTCACCAAAAAACCCTGTCTTGTGTGTTTTCTATATGAGCATAGTGCATGAAGGCTATAACAGACATGTGGGGATTCGGTCAATGAATGAGAAAAGTAGCCAATCAGTGGCCTAGGATGGGGCCAAATGTAACCCATCAATGTCCAGAAAACAATGCAAGAGCACTGCAGTAAAATAGAGAGCCAATGAAATCAGACCAAGTACATGTTTTGGTCTAGGTTACGAGCGGGCATTCCAACATTTGACGAGGAGTTACAAGTTACAAGAGCCACAGGTAGAATGAGAAACAAAATGAGATCTCACAAAAAAAAACAGCCTTGTCTTGTGTGTGTTTTCTATATGAGCATAATGCATGAAGGCTATAACAGACATGTGGGGATTCGGTGAAAACTGGCTTTGAACATCGTATTAGCCAATCAGTCGCCTAGGATAATCCGAAATTCACCCGCGCACTTCCGGATAACCCGCGTGCGCGCGCGCGCTGCGGCCGGGGCGGGGCGGGGCGGGCCGGGAGGGGGAAAACACGGACCCTACGTCTAAGTAAAAATTGGAACTCTTCTGTGTTCGGAGGTAGTTTTAGTGAAACCGGAAGTGACGTCACACACTTGCGCAGACCTACCACAATGAATGACCCGGATGTAAACAAGTCCCCGGATGAATGAACAGGTCAGTACATGCATTCCTATCATTCAAATCACCTTGAACTATCACGTGACCTCTCCATGATTCTCCAAATACAAGTCAGTACATGCATCCCATAGTGAACATACGCACTCTATACTGGAGGTCAAAGGTTAATGGGAGTCAACATACGCCTTTGTTAGGGGGTTTCCCCTAGTTTAGGGGTAAAGTCCGTGTTCCGTTTTTTATATTTTTTCTGGAGAAACTTTTACATGTACCCATCCATGCACCCAGGCCCCGATAAGCTCGGAGACCGATATGACCCCTTTTGGATAGGGTTGATAGGTGTTTTCCCCTAGTTTAGGGATAAAGTCCGTGTTCCGCTTTTTATATTTTCGGAACAAATCCTAATTTTACATACACCCACCGTGTCTCTTCGGTAAACTCCGTGACATCTTGGGCCACCTCCGTGTCTCTTCGGTGACCTCCGTAACAGCTTCGGTAACCTCCGCGGCTCTTCGGGCACCTCCGTGACATCTTCGGTCACCTCCGTGTCTTCCTCCGTAACTACCATCAATATGCCCTTGAACTATCACGTGATCTCCCCGTGATTCCATGTAAACCACAGATGAACAGGTCAGTACACGCATTCCTATCATTCAATATGACCTTGAACTATCACGTGATCTCCCCGTGATTCCACAAATACAGTACACACATCCCATCAATGGTATAAGACCCGGATATAGGTCAATCGAACGTGCAACAATGTTGCAATTCGGGGAGCCAGGTGTTCTGCACGTGACAAGCAGACGGGGAAAACCCCCACAGACAGTACATGGCCTATCATGTTCCCCTCTCACCGAACGTACCCTTCGCACCGGAAACACACGAAAGTGAACGATATTGTAGGGAAAAACCCCACAGACAGGTCAGTACATGTCCTATTCACAGGTCCCATTCACACAGACCGGAAGTGACGTCATACCGCACGTGATGGGAAAAACCCTAACATGTCTAAACATGTTCCAAGGGACAAGATGAAAGGATACAGGTCAGGTGCACTCAATGACCTTTGACCTCTGTCACGTGATATGCAAATTTCTGAGGTCAAAGGTCAAGTTGAGGGTTAATCCCGGCTATATACTACTGACAACACACCGTGCCGGGTAATCAAGTTATCCCTTCATTCGTTATTCGATAATTGTTTCAACTGGTCACTCCAGGATAACAAGAATAATGAGCACTCAAACAACAAGATGAGAACCTATCGGTTATTCAAAGAGAAAATAAAATTCGAACTAGGCCCTATATCTTACTTTGTGCAAAAATACTGCTACTAGACAATCTTTCACGAAACTTTGACTTAGCAACCATAAATTAAAAATCGAGGTAGGTCGACATGCAAAGCCGTCCATTTTCCGTCGAGCAGCGTCTTAGCTAAGATTTGTAGCGTCTCCCTTCCCTCAACGTTGAGGGAAGACGCTATGAATCTTAGCTAGCAGCGTCTATGCAGTGCCTGTAATCTTGTCGAGGATGAAATCACAGGCCCCAGTGTCTGGACAGTAGAATTTAAATTCAGTATAATTTAAATAATTTAATTTTTTTTAAGTCATCCTATAATACAGAGAGGAATTATATTATAGGATGACTTAAAAAAAAAAAAATTATTTAAATTATACTGAATTTAAATTCTACTGTCCAGACACTGGGGCCTGTGGATGAAATGCACTTTGTGTTGTCATGTTCCCTACACAGCGCCGATAGAGCTATCTTATTCTCACAGATTAAGGCAAATTACTCGATTTTTGACAACTTATCTGATAGAGACAAATTTAATTTATTATGTCTTCAACAGATGCTTCTTTCATTAATATGATATGTAAATGCGTGCGTGGTTCGCAAATAGACATTAGATATGCGGCCGCAGTCAGAATATAGTGCACAAGCCCGTAGGCTGGTTTGCCAACGGGGGGGTTCGGTAGAGAATATTGCGGAACTCCTAATGCGAGCGCCGCAGGCGCGAAGCCCGGCTAGGGGGGTCCGGGGGCATGCCCCCCCGGAATTTTTTTGAAAATTTAGATGCCATATGGCGCGTTCTGGCGCAGTTTGACAGCATATTTTCGACATCCGCCAACTGCATTTTTTTCGACTGATAAATTCAGTATATGACTATAATCGACTCGTTGTGTGAATGATAATATTGTCGACTGGGAGATGGTTAATATTCAACCATGGGAACCCCCTTTGATCAAGATTATTATGATTAACTCCTCACGCCGGTGTGGTAGCTAAGAGTGTCCCGTTTCCTATCTTTTTATTGAGTGAAGAGTGTCCTACCTCTGGAGATATCTAGAGAAGAGTGTCGTGTTAGAAGATAGGAGCCGGACACTCTTAATATGGATATTCTTATCCTGCACATCGACCTGCCGATATATTTGTGCCACTTCAGTTCACACTTGTTACGATCTGGTAAAGAGATGGATAAATCACGCCAACAATTCCTCCGATTGAGCCATCTTATTATCAAGAAACTGGCCCATGTTTATTACTGTATACTTCGCCACTATCTGTCATAAAGAAAATATGTCAGCCAGCTAAGACTTGATCACGTTAAGAATAACAATGTACAGCGGTGGCGGAAGCTCCCAGAAAGTGGGGGGCTCGACTATCATAGCACTTTAGGTGAGGGTCCAGGGGCCGCCTAGGCCCCGGAAGCTCCGCGCTCCTAGATGGCTGTCGACGCATTCTGGCCGATTTCCGGCATACAAAACGACATTATCATCACTATATAATCAACTGCATTTTGAGATTGTTTTTGTGATTTTTTCTCGTCATTTAGAAGAAAAATTGAGTTGATAACTTTTGAATGTAAAAAAAGTATTTTTCCTTTCCAAAATTCGAACTATACGCAGTGATCTCGAAGAAAGTAACATTTCAGCAGAGGGTTGGAGAGCGCTGACGCGTTTGAAGAGAAATATGCGAACACAAAAAAAGAAATAAAATGAACGCAATTTTGATTTCTAAATTTGATAAGCAGGTAATCGTCCAATAAAGCGAATGCAATTTCTATGTAAATTAACATCTAAAACAGTTATTGGTCATTGTGAACGGAACAGAAGAATGAGCAAATCAGAGCATTTGACCCAAACAGCAACGTGCCCCTCCAGTGCAAAGTCACCGCTCCGTGAAAACCTGGCCTACTGGGCGGCGCGAAGCGCCGCTGGGGGAAAACCGGCCTTATATCTGGTCACATTAGGACCAAAATCATGAAAAAGTCACCCAGCTTTTGTTGAAACTGGGCGGGGGGGGGGCTGAGCCCCCACCCTCTCCAACTGAATGTGTAGCAATGCCAGGGATGTCAATCGCTCATGGCCCATGGATGCCCGCATGTAGGTCCTTCCGTGCACTCTGATTTTTGTTTTCCCCGGCAGCGGAACTCGGTCTGCCCTGCGGGGGCTGCCGGGGGGTGCGTACGCATCCCCCGAACCCCCCCAGCCTACGGGCCTGGTGCATGTAGTAGCAGGGGATGGGTAAAAAATTCCTGCTTGTAAGTCTATACATTTACAGCGCCCTTTATACCAATACTATGATATAGCTAAATGTATATATATCCTTTGTTATGTATACTTTATTGTTCAAATTTAAAATTTAATTGTTGGTAATGTTATGTCATTCGTTGTACTCTGCTCAGCATTGAGTGTCGCGTACAATAAATTCTTGAATCTTGAATCTTGGGTACGGTATAGTGGAATTTGCCCTTGGACGCCATTTTTCATCTACCGATCTTACAAAACGGAAATGCACGGATGTTTTTAACCTTTTGCGAGCGATTGTACCATGCTATATTATATAACACTAACGGGCTGGTGTATGTACTCACATCATTTTTCGTCTGCTCCCTAGAGTCATTGCTCAGTCGGTAAGTTTTACCGAAGAATAAAGTCGTACGGAATGTGTAATCGCGACTAGAACCCATACTTTTATTTGATCAGTTTTGGCGGTATATTATAAATTATATTCATGCACAGACAAGTCGTGCAATAAACATACAGTATTGCATTGTACTTTGCTGTGGTACTGGGGGAAGAATGATTTTGTTGTTTATTGTTGTAGTTACTACGTTTGCTATTTTGATAATGGATCAGACTTTCGTATCCCCATCCATTCCAGTTTTGTAAGACACTCTGTGAACTTCGGACTGTACACGCGCGCATCTTCTTGTCGTTACTGTGATTTGGGAAATGAAAGTCGAATATAAGTTTCAGTTGGCATATTTCCCGTGATTCATTTCCATGGTGGTGATCAGATGCGTGTGGTGTTGTTGTTTCTCAAGTAGGCCCTACCCGGCACCGGTAAAGCTTCTCAGATTCAACGTGTTGTAGGCCAGTATATATTTGAGCTAGATATATAAATTATATCTTCTACTCCATCTGTGTTTGGTTCTTGTCACCTTTAGAGTTAAACCCCTGATCAATGAACCAGCGTTATATTAGTAGGATACTATGATAAGAATAGCATGTATCGTTGGAAGTGGTTGTTGTAACAGAATTGGTGTTGCCCTCAAATTCATCTGTTCCTACCACCGGTATCAAAGTTACTGTACCGTACCTCCTGAGTGGAATAAATTACCCTCTTCAATTAAAGCATTAACATCCAAGCCCCTCTTTAAATAAAAAAAAAAAAAAAAAAAAAAAAAAATCATATCTAATTGAATACTTACCGATTACACAGCAACATTGGAAATAGATATGTTGGACATAGGAAACAAAACATACAACTTTGCCGTATCCGTAATGGTTGTAGCAACTTAAAGCACCACCTGTTTAATAATCACCTGTCTGATACTACATCATGTGCATGTGGCTTCCACAATGAGACAGCCAAATATTTCTTGTTTGATTGCCCCTTATTCACTGTTCCGCGTCAAAAAATGTTTGCAAACTTGTCTACCGTCCCATTTACAGTAACGTTCATTCAGTCCCATGTCACAATCTCCTTGCGGGTGACAGCAATAAAACCGAGCAGGAAAATATAAATATACAAATTTACGTTGGCACTTTTATTGAGGAAACAAAAAGAATGGATTGATCTAGGCCGCTGCCTTCAACTTTTTCAATTCATATCATCTGGTGGTCAACTCGCGCGAACACTGGTCATAGCTGACGACACCCTGTTAGTATGCCTTTTACTTTTGTACCGGGGTACTTCGTTTTATCAAGCTATTGTAATACCGAATTACAGCACTACAACCGGCAAGCCGCTCATGAAGTATATATACCTACCGTATTACAATGTTTTCTGTAAAGAATAATTGAATATATTTGCAACCGCAACGTTTTCTGTCAATGGAATTTATTTTAGGAGACACACTAATGAGCTCCGCTCAATGTGCTACAATTAGGTTATGTAATAAACGTTGTATAAACCAAATAGATTTCTAACCGCAGTTTATAATTATATGCCATCTTTCTCGCAGTCTTGTATTATTTTATTGATAGATGAAGCCCCATGTGTTATTATTTGCTCCAAACAATTTTTATTATGTATTTTATGTATTAACATGAGCAGTGTGACTAGCGTCACAGGACCTAAGAAGTACAGTAGGCATTAGGACTCGCGAACTGAACTCTTGGAAATCCCCACCCCCAGTTGAAATCCTGCCTATATATTAAGATGGGCACCACCCAAGTCAGAATCGCCAGTGATGTTCATCAAAAATCACCAGAAATTTTCACCAAAAGTAGGTCAGCTCAGAACTTGTTGGTAACAGTCTCCTAATGCGCCTTCATTCCAAAATAAATAACGATCGCCGATTTAATTCTACAATTTTTTAATTAAAGGAAACAGATTGAATAATATAGGTTCAGTAGATTTCAAACTTTACGTGTGAAAATACATTTACATCTCTTTAATGGTTTTCAGTGCCCTTGTCCAGGATCAAAACAAGTTTTTGAATCACATTATTTTCCCAACAATACAACAAATTTTTATATATAGTACTATAGTAGAAAGGTAGCATTTATGTAGTTTACGGTAATTCAACTCAAGACCAACACCTTCTCTGCACAAGATAATAATGATTCTATGTCATTCTCCTGAGCATAACCGGTACAAAGACGAATAAATAGCGTCTCTACATCACGTTGTTATCTAGATATATGAGACAACACATTTTGGGTATCGGCAATCTGATGAATGTACTATTCCGGTTTTCTTGTTTCACATTATATTCTATGGCGGTTGATCGGTGATTTTCTTCATTGATAAACCTTAAACCACCTCAGCTTCGTTGTGTGAATCGGAATTGCATTGCTGTGACACATCAGCACACTCCGTGGCAGTGATTCTGTATCCCCTAATCAAGGAATCAAAATGGATCAAGATTTGAAATGACAAGAGAAATTTAGACATATTTTGTTTACACATGTAATTTTTTGTTCAAATTATATCCAAGTGTGATATATAGTCAATATTCAAGAGGTACAAAAAAAAACCCCAAAGTATGTCCTCATATTTTCACATCCATGCCAAGAAATACTGCATTGAAAAGGGTCCATTTAGCCTACCCTGTTTTATCGCTCTAATCAGCAAATGGCGGGGTAATATTTCTGCTGTCAAAATTGTATTTCCCTCCAAAGTCTTAACCCTTGAATCCAAGTCACACACTCTCTGATGCAAAGTAATGATTGTCCTAACTATACGATTAGGACATTATGAACATGTCTTTGGTCATAGTGTACATATCATAACTCACATCAATGTTTTCTGCTATATATATTATTTCAATGATATGGTTTAGCAATTTAAGTTATGGAAACAGCGCTGATTGTTTGAGGGTATATGCAGTAGGCCTATGCTGTTGGGGAATTGTGGAATTGTCCCAGATGCACGTTAAGATTAACCTCAGTAATAGGGCCATGTGGCATGTGGATCAATGACGGTATTTTTAGCCGTGGGTAATTTGACCTGAATTTGAAGACTAGCTGGTGTGGTCAATGATGAAATATTTGGATGTTAAATAGGATACACGTTAAAGGCTACAGTTTACATATATATATAACAATATCCTGAAGTGTTAATTATAAATCTAATTTTAATCAGAATTATTTCAGATCAGAACTTGCTGGTAACAATGCCCTAATGCACTTTCATGCCAAAAATCAAGGTTCTAATGTCAACGGTTCTGCTTATTTTGCCGACGAAAGGATTCGGATGGACTCACTCACTCATTACCGGACAATTTGCGATCTGTAGCCTACTTCGTAGGAATATTCTTCTCATAAATGGTTAATGAAAATCAAATCAAAAAGCCTCAATATCTTGAAATTAAGAAATCACATGAAATTCATACGTTTACAGCTTATATTATTTAAGTTATCTTCTAGCCAAGTTTAGTTGGCTTCGTTCGTTCCTACTCATCCATGCTTCCTCTTATTGAATTAACATGTACAGTCCGGGACCACAAGGCTCCATGGACTGTATGGCTCTATCCAGCAATACAACTCCACCCCACTCACTGACCACTACTTTTACCTAGTTTGATAAATTGATGAGGAGCTGCAATCATTCTCTAATCCTCAACTGCCGACTGGATTTCTCAATTCTATTCATATGGGTCACGTGACCGGCATGTATAACAGAGTTAGGTGCAGGATTGGCTCTTTTTAGATAGTTTTCAAATTTCCTATGCTTTAACATGGTGCTAAATAGCATACTTGGCAATATTGTGTAGATATTTTTGCTAAACTTCGCAGTAGCCAGAAAAGTGGGTTACTTTACTAGCATCTACATTTAATATTTAGCACTTTTATAATGTACTCTAATTAGAAGAGATTCACATTAAAATATCTATAGCACAGTGTCGGAGAAAGGATAATATACTAAATATTTAACACCTTTATAATATTATCTAATTGGAACAGATTCGCAGTTAAATATGTAGCTGGCGTTTGAGAACAGACAATATATTGAATATTTAGCACCTTTATAATAGCATCTAATTAGAAAAGATTCACACTTAAATATGTAGCTGGCGTCTGCGAAGAGATATTATATTCAACAGTCAGCACTTTTATAATCAATATTAATTAGAAGATATTCGCATTAAAATATCTGTAACACCGTGTCGGAGAAAGGACAATATATTCCATATTTAGCACTTTTATAATATCATCTAATTATAATAGATTCGCACTTAAATATGTAGCTGACAGAGCTCTAATTAGAAGAGATTCGCGGTTAAATATCTAGCTGGCGTCCGACAAAGACAATATATTAAATATTTAGCACCTTTATAATATCATCTAACTAAGACAGATTTGCACTTAGATATGTAGCTAACGTCTGAGAACAGACAATATATTGAACATTTAACGCTTTATGAACATCATCTCATTAGAAGTGATTCGCGGTTAAATATCTAGCTGGTGTCCGAGAAAGACAATATATTCAATATTTAGCACTTTTATAATCTATACTAAATAGAAGAGATTCGCAGTTAAATATCCACAAGAACCTTTTCGGAGGAAAGACAATATATTCAATATTTAGCACTTTTATAATCTACTCTAATTAGAAGAGATTAGCATTAAAATATCGGTAACACCCTGTCGGAGAAAGGACAATATATTCAATATTTAGAACCTTTATAATATCATCTAATTACAATAGATTCGAACTTGAATATGTAACTGACGTCTGAGAACAGACGATATATTGAATATTTAGCACTTTAATAATATCATCTAATTAGAAGAGATTCGCAGTTAAATATCTAACTGGCGTCTGCGAATAGATATTGTATTCAATATTTAGCACTTTTGTAATCTATACTAAATAAAATAGATTCGCAGTTAGATATCCACAGGAGCCTTTTCGGAAAAAAAGACAATATATTCAATATTTAGCATTTTTATTTTGTACTCTAATTAGAAGAGATTCGCATTAAAATATCTGTAACACCGTGTTGGAGAAAGGACAATATATTCAATATTTAGCACATTTATAATGTCATATAATTAGAATATATTCGAATTTAAATATGTAGGTGACGTTTGGGAACAGACACTATATTGAATATGTTGCACCTTTGTAATATCATCTAATTAGAAGAGATTCGCAGTTAAATATCTATCTGGCGTTTGAAAAAAGACAATATATTCAATATTTAGCCGCTTTATAATATCATATAATTATCATAGATTCGCACCTAAATATGTTGTTGGAGTCTGAGAAAAGACAATATATTCAATATTTAGCACCGTTATAATATCATCTAATTAGAATATATTTGCATTTAAATATGTCGGTGACGTTTGAGAATAGACAATATATTGAATATTTGGCACCTTAATAATGTCATCTAATTAGAAGACATTCGCAGTTAACTATCTATCTGGCGTCCGACAAAAGACAATATATTCAATATTTAGCATCTTTATAATATCATATAATTAGAAAAGATGCGCACTTGAATATGCAGTTGGCCTATGAGAAAAGACAATAGATTCAATATTTAGCAGCTTTATAATATCATCTAATTATAATAGATTCGCAGTTAAATATCTAGCTGGCGTCTGCGAATAGATATTGTATTCAATATTTAGCACTTTTATAATCTATACTAAATAGAAGAGATTCGCAGCTAAATTTCCACAAGAGTCTTTTCGGAGAAAGGGTAATATATTCAGTGTTTAGCACTTTTATAGTCTACTCTAATTAGAATAGATTCGCATTAAAATATCTGTAATATCGTGTCGGAGAAAGGACAATATATTCAATATTTAGCACCTTTATAATATCATCTAATTAGAATAGATTCGCATTTAAATATGTAAGTGACGTCTGAGAACAGACAATATATTGAATATTTAGCACCTTTATAATATCATCTAATTAGAAGAGATTCGCTCTTAAATATGTCGCTGACGTCTGAGAACAGACAATATATTCACTATTTATAGCACCTTAATAATATCATCCAATTAGAAGAGAATCGCAGTTAAATGTGTAGTTGGCGTCTGAGAAAAGACAATATATTCAATATTTAGCAGCTAATATCATCTAATTAAAATAGATTTGCAGTTACATATGCGCGTTGTTTAACCAAGAAGAACGATAGAATAATCTGTTATTGTCTGAGTGGAGTTGCGCAGACCACAAATGAAAATGTACTTGTGACTGTCTTAAAAATCCTAATATACAAGAGCATGCGCGTTGTTTAACCAGGAAGCATGATAAAATAATCCCTCTTAGTGTTAGAGGAGTTGCACAGACCAGCAATTAACGTGTACTTGAGACTGCCGTAAACATCCTTATTCACCAGCCCATGCGCGTTGTTTAACCAGGAAGAACGATAGAATAATCTTTTATTGTCTGAATGAAAATGTACTTGCGACTGTCTTAAAAATCCTTGTATACCAGCGCATGCGCGTTGTTTAACCAGGAAGAACGATAGAATAATCCCTGTTATTGTCAGTTTTCGGTTAGGCCAGACTGATATGTTCGGGTTGCAATTTAGCAATTTATTCGATATTTAGCTTCTGTGCTAATTATATGACCTGCAATATATCTTGTTTGGGGCAAGGCAAGTTTGAAAATCTTTAGCATTTGTGCTAATTATACAATATACTTTCTTTAAGGAGAGGCAGTCCGACAATTTGGAGCTGCGATTTAGAAGAAACATTCAATAGTTATCATGGCTGCAATTTAGAAGAAATATTCAATATTTAGCATTTGTGCTAATTATACAATATATTTTCTTTCGGGAGAGGCAGTCCGACAATTTGCGTTGCGAGTTAGAAGAAATATTCAATATTTATGATGGCTGCAATTTAGAAAAAATATTCAATATTTAGCATTTGTGCTAATTATACAATATATTTTCTTTCGGGAGAGGCAAGTCCGACAATTTGAAGCTGCAATTTAGAAGAAATATTGAATATTTATCATGTGTGAAATGGTAAGCCAAGAAATATTAATAAATATATTTTCTTTCGGGAAAGGCAAGACCGACAGTGGGGGCTGCAATTGAGAAGAAATTTTCAATATATAGCAGGTTGCTATTTGGGAGAAATATTCCATATTTAGCATCTATAGATGGTAGGCATAGTGTTAATTATGCAGTATATTTTCTTTGGGAACAGGCAAGTCAAAGTGCTAACTAACAGTAATCCTAGAAAATATCTTCAAAGTAGCACACCCCTTTCTAAATATCACTGATTTTAGAAATTATTTGCGAAGTAGCAGATGTTCTAAATAGCATGCGAGACAATAATAACCATTTCTGCACCTTAATGGTATCGCAGCGTACCGATCTGGTGACCTGTACGAAGAAGGCGGCGGTACTGGTAAAAATTCAATCGGTCGTTGATGTTTGAAGATTGATTGCAAACACATAAGCTGCTCGTGGCGATCAATTTATTTGCCAAACTAGGTAAAAGTAGGGGCCAGAGAGTGGGGAGGGGTTGTTTTATTGCCCGATAGATTCGTACGGCCCATGGAGCCTTGTGGTCCCGGACTGAGCATGGCTGAGTAGGAATGAACGAATCCATATAAACTTGGCTAGTTGTCTTCATGCAATACTAATGCATATGGGGGTTGTCTTCATGCAATACTAATGCATATCTGGTAAATGTGGATTTTTTAAAAGTTCATCAATTTTTGGTGCACAAGATATCACTTTTGCAGGAAAATATCCAAATGGGTATTACAGCGAGACATAATGATCTCTTCTGGGGTCATCTGCATGAAGTAATTTCTAAAGAAAGTATGCTTATGGATCTTCTTGGCATACCTAATATTGGTCATAGTTAATGAGAGATGAATACTGTTTCCAAAACTGCATAGTTTGGAAATGGTGACAAACAGGGCATTTCTGGTATTGGTAGTTCCTAAATGTTACTGTAAATGAAATTTCAAAATGTTCTAAAATGTTTTTTTTTTACCACATATTCGTCAGATTTTCATTAATATTGCATCAAGACAACATAAATTATGTGTTTCCCACTTTCGAATTATTTGTCAAGCTACAATTACAGAAAAATAGGCGTTTTCGAATAAATATGTCTCACCGAATTTCACTGGAGATTGTGACCATCGTCAGCTAGATCCAATTATTCAGCTGCCGACTGTAAACTCGCGTGCATAATAATCGTGTAAAAAGTAGGCCGAAACATTGAGCATATTCATTTTTTTCAGAATTTGTCTCTTCTTGTATCTGGATTCCTCTTTTCACGGGTCACGTTTAAAACTATATATTTGCTTGATATTATGCATACTTGACCCAGACGGGAGGCTTTACATTTTTATGAATCTATGTTTGAACCTAGAGGTCAAATATTTGACCCGAAGAGTCAACCAGATACATATTGCAATGCTGAAGAAATTGACCGCCTCTGCGTCTTGCTAACACAGTACAAGTTAGAGTTCTTACACGACCAGAAATAGGTCTGAAACTTCCTTCTTTGGAGTGTCCCGGTTTCTGAGTTTTTAATGTTCGTGTATAGTTTCAGGTCTGATATGTTCAAGTTACATTTGTATTTATCTAATTTTATTTGTGTATTTGTTAATTTTCCAGTGGCATCACTTTCCTGCTCAAAATATGTTGTCTGCTAAACCACAGATTTTGAGAGGCGCATGTTGAGTGATTTTGTGGGGCTAACTCATTCTTATTAGAAAGCGTGTTCGGGCAGTAATTTAGTATTAAATAATATCAGTGTAAGTCTAATTCATTTTAGAAAACAGTGGATATTTCATTTTGCCTGTATTCATTTACATTTTCATCAAAAATGTGTGTTGAGTTATAGTTTGGAATTTTTGCCATTTGAGCTCACCCCTCAAGACCCTCTCCATTATCTTTTTATGGTACATGTACTTTCTAAAATCCAGTGGTGGTCAAATAATTTACGTAATAATTTCCCTGTATTCAGAAGTGCTTTCTTTCCATTCTGCTTCTGAAATATTCATGGAATGTTGCAAGCATTCTACCTGATCTACACAAAGAGGTCTACGAATTACATGCACCCAAACAAGAAAGAAAGAAAGGTGACAGGGGAGATAACCAAATAGAACTGCAATAGGCTGAGGAATGTATTGCAAGTTTAAGTCTCCACAACCATTTCTACTTGTGAATTACCATTTACCAATTACTCAGTTGGCTTTATTATGCCTCAGATGTAACTTGTGAAATTTCCACACCTTGGAAACACATATAAAACACTTGAGAAAAAAAGTAAAAAAAAGTAAAAAAATAGTTGCACAATGCTATGAATAATCAGTATTATAACTTGGAAAGCTCTGTGAATATTCCATTATAGCTCTGTTGATATTCTGGCATATATTTATGCTCACATTTGGGGAAAATGACATCACAAAATTCCAATTTCATTGATCAATCCTCGGAATATCAGATTTAGACTTTAACTCCAAAAATGTTGAAGTACTCTTGTATTTTTCTAGCTTGATCAAACTGTTTCTTTAGTATCTTATTGGTGGAGGGGGGACTCAGTGGGCTTTTCTTGTGGCATTACATATTGATGGAGCTGGTGCCCCATGAGTGGTTTTCATATGGTCTACTTATCGGGCTTCTCTATGGAAAAAAGAAGTGCTGATAATTTAGTTCAATTGAAATCAGCCCTGCTGTGAGCAATTCAGTGCAGTTCCAGTCCTATCAAATTTGATGGAATTTCTCAGTGCAAGGCCTGTTAGACATAGATACATATAATAGCCTATAGGCTCTAGTTGGAATACGGAGACGCGACTTTTACGAATGAAAAATAGCCATAGCCTTTCCACTAAGACGAGAGATGAATCCGTGTATGCACAAACGGAGAGAACTATGAAGGGTAGGTACCCATCGGCCTCGGTCTTCGAACGGTTGGAGATCTAGGGAGGGGTAGTGTCCTGTTGAAGCTCATACACTTACGACAAGGGTGGTACGGCCGGCCAGCGAAAGCAATTCTTGATGGGGTCGCTTCTTTCATAGACCGCCTATGCCCGGAAACACCTGGGGCTAGATCGCTGAAGTATGATGATCGAGAGGGGCCATCAAACTTCGCCCTTGAAACATTTTGGGTGAAGTCGCGATAGTGCGAAAACGCGATGCGATAGCGCAAAAATGCGAAGCGATAGTGCGAAAACGATGCGACAAAGTAAAACGCGATGCGATAACGCGAAAATGCGAAGCGGTAACGCGAAAACGCAAAGCGATAAAGTAAAACGCGATGCGATAACGCGAAAATGCGAAGCGATAAATAATGCGAAGTCGCGATATTGCAAAATATCGGGTTATAATTGCGCAGTAATAAGCGATATTGAGCCATATTGCGATATTGAGTTACCTGAGAAAGCTGTCTGTATTGGTAGGCCTGCATATCCAAAGTCAACGCAGGTGCATGGATCGGAGGAATAATACATTCACAAGGTCACCTCATGGTTGGGGTGACTTTGAACACCTCCCGATTTGGAGGGGATATTCAAAGACTTACATGTACTCACAAAAGGGCGAGTCTGAAGACTTTCTGAGTTTTTAAAAAATAGCACGCAACATTTATTTTATTTTACAAAACTTTGAACTATAATACCAACCTTTAAGTGTTAATTTCCTACCGATCACATCATTTGGCTGCATTTCTGCTATTTTGCACTAAAAATTAAAGTTATCTATTTCAAACACTTCTTGCATTCTTAAAAATACTTGTCCAACAAGACAATAATTCAGAATGCTCAAAATGTGGGTATTTAAAGTCACCCAACACACATTTTTCATCCAGCTAGAGTAAAATAAAAGAATTAAGATATTACAATGCATAATGTTTGCATCATCTCACTTGACCCAGCATATGATTATCAGTTTCGCAAGTTCATGTTTGAGTTACTCAGATTTTTTCGACCACCAAAAATCTCGTAAAAATCGAAGTATTTTTATGAGCTAATAACCAATTTATGAGTCTTTAGCTTTTTACCCCTCAGCCTATTTGGCTGCGGGGTTCTGTCGTCGGCATGTATGTCCGGTCGTCTGTCCGGTCAGTCGTCCGGTCGTCAGTCGTCAACAATTTTTGTGACCGGCCTAGAAGCCTCTAGAGTCTTAAATTTGGTGCACAGGATTGTTGGGTGGTCAACCAGAAGCCTATTTTGGGCACATTATGATGATTTTTGTGGTTTCCATGGCAACATAACACGAAAATGTCCATATGGCGCTGTAAACGTGATAGAAGGTAAACCGTTTCAGCTAGGGACTCCAAGTCCTTTGTGGTTTCTATGGCAAAGTCATGCAAAATGTCCATGTGAAGATGTGGACGAGATAGAAGCCTAACTGTTATAGCTAGATGTTTCAAATTTGCTATGTAGCATTTTTGGGTGGTCAACAACAAGCCTATCAAAGTTGGGCACATTGTGATGATTTTTGTGGTTTCCGTGGCAACGGAACGCAAAATGTCCAACACCCCAACCACAGATATTAGGACAACCATTGACCAGATTTTCACCTATTCTACTCCCAGATATACAATTTGGTGTTCATGAAACGTATTATTCATACCACAAGCCAGTTTGGATTGCATTCCCCCATCTTCATCCTCGGAATCTGCATGATCACAGATGGGAAGGAATTCATGCAGTTTTTGCTATCAAAAACTCCATACTACTAGGCTTCCTATGAAAATCGGAAGATTTTAATTATTGTTTGGATTATTATTAGGGTTTAAAGCCAGATGGGCTTGAAGCCTTTTGTTTTTGTTCAGAATATTTCTGCTTTTCTGCCATATTTTTCGCATGCGATATGTCAAATTATTTATTATAGCCCTCCAATGCATGCAACATCCCACACTGAATTTATTATATTTTAATCTTTTAAAAGCCCCTGCTAAAGCATCTTCTGCATTCAACCAAATCTTTCAGGCTTTTATGCATTTCCCATTCATGTATACCAATATACATTGACTAAAACTGTCTGGCTGAGGGGTTGTTGCACCTTTTAGGTGCTGCCTCATGTTCATATTACATAGAACCAGACCTCAGCTGTTTATTTACACCACCACTTTTAGATGGCATCTTGAAAATAACAACAGGAGACATTCTGAATGTTGTCAGTTACAAGTGTTCAAAGTCACCCCAAGTTACGGTACTTTGTTTATGCGACCGATACTACTGGAGTGTCGTACGGTGATTACGAACGCTGTTCATCCTGATCTTCACTGGCACATACACCATACTCGGATCTAAGATTTGTAAGGTGATTAGCAGTTCTTCAGCTCTGTCCGAGACTCATACTTGTGTTTTATCTACATTTGTTATATATGCAGATCTCCTTATATGCAAATTTCCCTTTTGTTCAATCTTTTTCGTCGGACAGCTTCTGAATGCCTTCGTCAATCAACTTTAATTTGTTGTTCCTATTGCTTCTGTCTAGGGGAAGACACCTATTGTTTTTAAGCTCTGTCCGAGACTGGGATATAAATTGTGCTTTATCTACATTTTTGTAAATTTTCTATCTGGACCATGCATACATGTATATGGTAACGAGGCTGTCTCTGTTTGGGTACCAATTCCATATTCTTATTTGCATAGATAGCACATCAGTGATTGGTTCACAGTTATGACTGTCAAAATAGTCTGAAGCCATTTGCAACTAAAGTTCCTGGTAAAATCTGCATATAACAGAAAATGTAGATAAAACACAAGAGACAGTGGCCTTGCAGATTTTAAAGCCACTGAGTGACATAGATACATTAATTCAAGAACATCTCAATGCCAAATCTAGGTAAGAGGTACAGGTAACAAGACCATGTGGTAGTTTTTTTTGCTGATCCACCTAAAGGTTGCGACACCTGGGAGCAAAGTTAAAATTTAATTTCCGGACAATAATTCCCTGAAAAATTGAACAGATTTTATCGAGCCCATAGCTTTAAATGTGGAAAGCTTCATACAGGGATCTAAGTGATGTCTGTTGACGACCGTGTCCCTGTTCTTGTTCAAGAAAGTTGTTTTGGACTTAGAAAATTGTTCCTGTTCACAGTGTCTTCTCGGCCCCACGCTGTGTCTCCTAAACTAAGCCCCGCCCGGCCGCCCCCACCCTCTCCCAATCCTCATATATTCCGAGAGATTATATGCTGTTACGCTTATTCAACCTATGCACTATCCTCGGGAGGATGTCCCCACCCCTGGAGCACCAAATGTTACACAGCTTCTCAGTCTCATGTGATGCAGTGTACATTGTTAATACACACACATGCCGAATCACCTACTGTAATATATTCCTTTATAGTAATTACTAATAGGTTGATGACATTATTTCAGAAGTATGATATGAAGTACCCGGCGGGGGTTCCTGCAGTGCTGAACCTCTGAAGTTTTGAATTTCATGTCGCTTTAAATGAAGGACACCATTTCCTTAAATTTTGCTGTCTAGTCCTTCTATTCCACATCATATGATTTACCCTAAAGCTTTTGCAGGAACCATATTCTATTTCAGAAGTATAATGTGAAATAACTGGCGGGGGAATCCCCGCAGTACCGATTCCTCATTTTGTCTTTTTTTAAATTTCGTGTCATCTCAATTGATGGACAACATTTCCTTCAATTTTGCTATCAAATAATTGTATTCTACAATCATATGATTCACCCTAAAGCTTTTGCACGAACTATATTTTATTTTAGAAGTATAATATGAAATAACTGACGGCAGCACTGAACCCCTGGTTTTTGAATTTCGTGTCACCTTAAATGAAGGACAACATTTGCTTAAATTTTGCTATCAAATAATTGTATTCCACATCGTATGATTTACCCTAAAGCTTTTGTATGAACCATGTGTGTCCACACATGTAACTTACTATGTTAATTGCAACTGAGTTCCTAAAGTTTGGGTGCACACTGTGCAAATGATCAATTTCCTGAATTGAATTGAATTGAATTCAACCTTGTGGTTCTTCAGACTGACAGATGATGGCATGCAGTTGTCAGTGTGGTTGTTTCATGTACAGGGAACTTTCTATGGCTTTCATGTCAGCACACCTACCACTACCCTCGAGGAGAGCATGTCTCTACCCCCAGGGCACCAAGCCGCACCCTCTATCTCCCAAACTAGCCCGCGCTCGACCCTCATATATTGTGTTTGAGCATATATATCCAATATATCTTTTCAGAAAGTTGAAATTTGTGTGTAGTCTGCAATGTTGGTATAATTCTGCCACCCCTCAATGAAATGCAACCCCAAAAGGTCTTAATTTATCAGGCACAGACCTATGTTTTTGTCCCCCGTCGCAACGCGGCCGGGGACTTTAAAATGGTTCTTGCTTCTTTGTGTCCGTGGATGTCCGTGTACGTCCGTGCATGTTTGTTCGAAGCGATAACTTCCCAACGCTTTGTTGGGTTCTTCCGAAATTCGGAATACGCATTCCTTGCGACAAGACGCCAGTCCGTATTGGATTTCAGCAACATCTGCCTGAAGGTGGCGCCACTGGTTCTTGCTTCTTTGTGTCCGTGGATGTCCGTGTACGTCTGTTCGAAGCGATAACTTCCCAACGCTTTGTTGGATTCATCCGAAATTCGGAATATGCATTCCTTGCGACAAGACGCCAGTCTGTATTGCATTTCAGCAACATCTGCCTGAAGGTGGCGCCACTGATTCTTGCTTCTTTGTGTCCGTGGACGTCCGTGCATGTCTGTTGGAAGCGATAACTTCCCAACGCTTTGTTGGATTCTTCCGAAATTCGGAATACGTATTCCTTGCGACAAGACGCCAGTCCGTATTGTATTTCAGCAACATCTGCCTGAAGGTGGCGCCACTGGTTCTTGCTTCTTTGTGTGCGTGGACGTCTGTGCATTTCTGTTGGAAACGATAACTTCCCAATGCTTTGTTGGATTCTTTCGAAATTCGGAATACGCATTCCTTGCGACAAGACGCCAGTCTGTATTGCATTTCAGCAACATCTGCATGAAGGTGGTGGCACTGGTTCTTGCTTCTTTGTGTCCGTGGATGTCCGTGCATGTCTGTTCGAAGTGATAACTTCCTAACGCTTTGTTGGATTCTTCCGAAATTTGGCATACGCATTCCTTGCGACAAGACGCCAGTCCGAATTGCATTTCAGCAACATCTGCCTAAATGTGGCGCCACTGGGTCAAAATGGATCTTGGTTCATTGTGTCCGGGGATGTCAGTTTGAATTCTTTACAAGCGATAACTTCGAAATGCTTTGTCGCATTCTCACAAAATTCGGCATGTACGCATTCCTTGCGACAAGACATTGGCTCAGCCGCTGCTATTGCATTTCAGCAACATCTGCCTGAAGGTGTCGCCACTGGATCTCGTTTCTTCATGTCCATTCCTGTTCGTGGATGTCTTTGCAAGCGATGTTCTTTGCAAGCGATATCTGCCAAATGCTTTGTTGGATTCTCCAGAAATTCAGCATACGCATTCCCTGCGACAAGACGCCAGTCGCCGGTTTCAGCAACATCTGCCTTAAGGTGGCGCCACTGAGTTTCTCTTCTTCCTGTCCGTTCCAGTTAAAATGGGTCTTCAATTTTGCTATGAAATCAATCTATTCCACATCATATGATTTACCCTAAAGCTTTTGCATGAACCATTTTTTATTTCAGAAGTACAATATGAAATAACTGGCGGGGACTCCTCGCAGTACTGAACCCCTGGTTTTTGAATTTCGTGTCATCTTAAACGAAGGACAACATTTCCTTCAATTTTGCTATCGAATAATTGCATTTCACATCATATGATTTACCCTAAAGCTTCTGCACCAACCATTTGTATCCACACATGTACATGTAACTTGCTATATTAATTACAACTGAGTTCCTAAAGTTTGGGTGCACACTGTGCATATGATCAATTGCCAGAATTGAACTGAATTCATCCTTGCTGGTCTTCAGACTGACAGATGATGGCATGCAGTTGTCAGTGCGGTTATTCATGTACAGGGAGCTTTCTATGACTTTCATGTCGGAACACCACCACTGCCCTCAAGGAGAGCATGTCCCCACCCCCAGGGTGCCGAGCCGCACCCTCTATCTCCCAAACTAGCCCTCGCTCGACCTTCATATATTTTGTTTGAATATATATATCTCCAATACATCTCGACAGAAAGTAGAAATTTGTGTGTAGTCTGCAATATTGGTATAATTCTGCCACCCGTCAATGGATTGCAACCGCAAAAGGCTTCAATTTATCAGGCACAGACCCATGTTTTACCCCTCGGCCAATTTTGACCATGGGATATTGTCATCGTCTTGTACGTCCATCTGTCCGTTCGTGAGCGAGATTGCCGGAAAATCGTTCTGCTGATGAATTCCAAATTTGGTATGCTTATTTACCTTGTCAAGGACCAGAAGCCTATTGAATTGGGACCTGATTGGGTGGAACCTTGGCGGCCATCTTTAATTTTATGCAAAATGGATAATGATCCATATCTCGGAAACCATTCAGGTGTTCAATACGAAACTTGATATACATCATCGATACATCAAGCAACTTTCAACGAATTACCAAACAGGCTTTTCTGATTAGCTGGAAACCCTGGAGGCCATCTTTAATTTATGCGAAATCGATAGTGATACATATCTCGGTTACCATTAAATTGTTTTATATGAAAGTTGGTATACATCATCGATATATCCAGATACTTTGAATCGGGACCTGATTGACCGAAAACCTTGGTGGCCATCTTTAATTCATGCAAAATCATTAATGATCTCTATCTCTGATTCCGTTGAAGTGCTCAATGTAAAATTTGGTATACATCATTGATGCATCACTGACGGACGGACTAGACGCTGACGGACTAGACGCTTGTAATCTGCTGACGGACTAGACGCTTGTAATCAAGAGACTTACGATGAATGACAGATCTGGTTTCTCTGATTGGGCGGAAATCTTGGTGGCCATTTTAATTTATTCAAAATCTTTAATGATGTTTATCTCTGACCATTTAACTTAAGTGTTCTATACGAAACTTGGTTTTCAGCATCGATGTATGAAGAGACTTGCATTAATGAATACCCACATTAGTTCCTCTGAGTGGCGGGAAGGATGGGCAGCCATCTTTAATTTATGCAAATCATTACTGATTTCTATCTCTGACACTGTTCAGATGCTCAATATAAAATTTGATATACATTATCGATGCATCAAGAGATTTGTGGAATGAATACCGGTTTCTTTGATTGGATGGAAACCTTAGGGGTCATTTCTAATTGCAAAATTTTTGATAATCTGTACATTTGTCACTTGACTGCTTGGTGTTCCTGACATCTTAGTTCAAATTGAATACATTATGAATGGCTGGTGCCCAGAGCCGAGGGGTTTTCAAATGCTCAGCTTCGTATTATATAGGCAAGTGGGTCCATTGTCTGTAGATCTTGCTTGGAATTGGTTTTCATGCCAATCCGCCTCTGGGTCGCGCCACCTGGGGGACAAGTTAAAATTGCATCTCCAGACAATAACTTTTGAAAACCTTCAGGATTCTTTCAAATTTGTTGTGTGGGTACCTTGCCTCAAGATCTGGCTTGAGAATGTTTTTCTTGTTGATTCGTGTACAGGGGGTACCATCTGAAAGCTAAGTAAAGTGTTTCCAGACAATAACTTTTGAAAACCTTGACGGATTCATTTCAAATTTGGTGTGTGGGTATCTTGCCTCAAGATCTGGCTTGAGAATATTTTTCGTGTTGATTCGTGTACAGGGGGCATCACCTGAAAGCTAAGTAAAGTGTTTCCAGACAATAACTTTTCAAAACCTTGACGGATTCATTTCAAATTTTCTGTGTAGGTACCTCACCTCAATTTCTCGTTTGGCATTGTTTTTCATGCTGATCCACGTATAGGTGGTGCCGCCTGGGGGCCAATATTAAATTATATTTTCAGACTTTTAAACCTTGACTGAATTTTTTCTAAGTTTGGTATATGAATACATGTACCTTACCTGAAGGTTTCGCTTGGGATTGTTTTTCTTGTCGATCAGACATGCATATACATTGTACCTTGCTTGGAATCCACTTCTGCTTAGAAGGTGATGTCACCTGATGACAAAATCTGGAATTTGTTTTTGGCCAATAACTTGAGAACTGCATGCATTCTTCTCAAATTTAGCATGCATGTACCATGCCAGGAGATGTTGCATGGTACATGTTGCGCCACTATTTTCAAGAACTCTGGCGTTGAATGTATGTGGATATTGAAAAACTCAAAATGTCTTACGGAAGAACTTGATGCTAAAGGTCACATACCGTACAGACATGTATCCACATGGGATTTCTCGACTCTCTATACTACAATCCCTCATCAGGACCTTATTGACCGTCTAAGTTCATTAATAGTATCTGTGTTCAAGAAAACTGATCGTAGATATATTAATGTCGGAAGCCATAAAGCATTCTTTAGCTCGACTACATACAAGAGATATCATTCATGGGATGTTTCTTTGTTTATAGAGTTGCTTGAATTTCTCATTAAAAATATCTATGTGAAATTTGGCAACACAATATATCAGCAGCATATAGGTATTCCAATGGGTACTAATTGTGCACCCCTGTTGGCTGACCTGTATCTGTTCTCTTATGAATATGACTATATGCTGGCGCTTTCAAAAACCGATCCACTCAAAGCCCGTTCCTTCTCATTCACCAAACGCTATATAGACGATCTTCTCGCTGTGGATAATCGCTATATAAATGACGCAGTGAAGGATATATATCCACCTTCACTGGATTTGAAGGAAACTACAGATAGCCCTACAGGCACATCATATTTAGATCTATATCTCTATAAAAATGAAGCGGGCATTCTCTCTCGTCGACTTTATGACAAAAGAGATGATTACAATTTCGACATCGTAAACTATCCCTTTCTGGACAGTAATATTCCAGTGGGACCTGCATATGGCGTATACATATCTCGCTTGGTAGCATTTGCTAGATCCTGTGTTAAATGTGACGATTTTAATCAACGTCACAAAACATTGGTGCAGAAACTTAAAAAACAGGGCTATTCCACCAAGCGCCTACACTCAAAGTTTCTCAAATTTGGCGATACATATCGCATGCTGATAGCAAAATACGAACGTAGCGTGCAAGATCTATGGCGCTACGTTTCGTAACTTGTGTCTAATTCCGCTTAACCCGGGGCTAGGGGCCGTATGACCCATGTACTTCAAGATCTTCATGGTACTCATATGAACAGTCACAATCAAAGCGTGACTGAGGTACATCATTTTTAGATGACGACTCTATAACGAATATTATGGATTAAGAATACTGATCAGCGATACGGATTTGATATTTTGGAACATCATGATGTCTTGCCGGCATCATTGAAAACTGTTGACCGCTTCTCTCTTGCAGGAAACAAGCCTATGTTTATGTATACTTTTGTCTTTTTGAATTTGGTGCTAATACTGTTATATGGAAATGGAATAGGTCTTTGGATTATGGACGCGGATATTCTCTAATGGACGACGGCTGGATTATGAATGACGGACTAGACGCTTGTAATTTCACTCATTTGCACTTACAGGTCTCATTTGCACTTACAGGTTGTGCCACCTGGTGGCAAAATCCCAAATTTGTCTTCGGGTAATAACATGACATAAGATGTCACTTGAGATTGCGCTTTGCTCACTTGCGCCAACAGGTAGCACCACGTCCTCATGTCAAAATCTAAATTTGATTTCATTCATCGGATTCTTCTCCAATTTGGTATGCAGATACCATGCCAGAATATGAAAGGATTTTACAGCTCTCAGCTGTAAACCGTGATCCGCCGCACGTGAGGCACATCACATGCTGTAGGATGTGTTTCCCCTCACATAGTCCTCGTTGTATTTCTCTCTTATCGGGAGATAAAATATATATCCAAATGAAATGGACATTCCCTTGATTCTACCCGGGAAGAATCTCTTCTAATTTGAAGTCTTTCTCTCTGTTTTTCTTCTTGAGCTAATCACCATCAAGTGTCCATGGTAACGGAAGTCATACAGCTGACATGCGCTGTTCGGAGTTTCCGCGTGATATTATTCTTTCAACATGGATGCCAATATGGATTCTTACCAGTGCGGATCAAGGTTCTAATGTCCTACATTGTCCGAGATTGTGTCGAGTTACACAACAACGTGACTGTCTCAGTTGACTGATGACATAGCGCGGCCTCGTTTTTGATTTCAAAATCTGCCGTCTAACTGGGAAAATGTTGCTGCATCAGTCGATCATTGGCCCTCCGTAGAAGGGTGCAATACTATAGGCTAATACATGTACCATGCCATGAGATGATGCTTGGGATTGCATTTCACCAACTGCACCTACATTTGGCAACACCTGGTGGCAAATTTAAAATTTGGTTTCCGGGCAATAGGTTGAGGATGCCTTCAGCTTCTTGTCAAATTTGGTTTGCAGATAATGCCTTGAGATGTCACTTGGGGTTGCTTCTTGGTTACATAATTTCCATGCTTCACTGCATGGAAACTATATTATAGAAGCAAACTTTCAGTCAACCGTTCTGAGTTGGTCTTAAAACTTGGGAAGGCAGAAAGACCCTTCCACATCCAACGCCTATGAAGCAGCAGTTGCCTCCCTCATGTATATCCCCTGAGACCAACAATGCTAAAAAATATTGCTGCCATTTCGGCGGGGGGCCTAGCATCCTCTGGCTGCTTGTTGTATTTGGTAAGTGGGTCCCTTGTCTATTGATCTTGTTTGGAATTGTTTTTCATGCCAATCCACCTCTGGGGGCCAAGTCAAAATTGCATTTCCAGACCCTAGCTTTTGAAAACCTTAAGGATTCTTTCCAAATTTAGTGTGTGGGTACCTTACCTCGAGATCTGGCCTGAGAATGTTTTTCGTGTTGATTCGTATATAGATGGCGCCGCCTGAAAGCTAAGTTAAGTGTATCTAATACCGCTTATGCCGGTGCTAGGGGCCGTGTGGTCATATCATCCAAGTTGCCACATGAACAGGTACAATAAAAGCGTACCTGAGATACAACACATATCACTAATCGTTAGATTCTTGTATGTGCTTTAGAATAGGTTAACCAGAGGACTATTCTGTGAAGTCATGTGACGCAGTCAGTATGTCGGCACCTCTTCCCACTTCCCTTATATGTGTTGTAATTCAGACAATAACTTTTGAAAACCTGGACCGATTCATTCCAAATTTGGTAGGTACCTCGCCACAGTTTCTCATTTGGCATTGTTTTTCATGCCGATCCACATATAGGTGGCACCACCTGGGGACATATTTAAAATTATGTTCCGGACGATAACTTTTTAAAACTTGAATGGATTCTTTTCAAGTTTGGTATATGAATGGTGTGGCGAAAATAGATATTTTACAGCAGGTAATAAAATAGAGATATGTTTAATTTATTGTCAAACAATATTATTTTTAGGAATTTCACGGGTAAATGTAACTTCTAGCTAAAAGAACTGTAAACATATCTCCCTCTCCTAGAGCCTCATCTATTTCTTGAATCTCCAGTGTTTACTGTATTCACGCGCACACGGAGAATTATCTAGAAACTCAAAAGAAGTTTTTGACCCCTACGTGGTAGAGTTTTAAGTTTAACTATTCTCTAAATTTTATTACGTAAATTCCCGCTGGAAATAGGAAGTACACATACCGATGAACATTGTCTTGAAGTAGTAATATGCTAGGTTTAATATTTTCAGACTCGTTGATTTTTGCATATTGCATATACACTAATATATGGGGGAATGCCTGACAACATCGTTTTTCGTGATAAATAAATGCAGAATTTAAATATTTGTACCTCATATCACACGATGTCGTTTTTAAGACTTGGGACTTGTAATATGTAAGGAGTTTGTCTTGACGTGTTAATATTTTAGACGAAGTTGTTGTCAAGTTATGGATTTTTTCGAAGATTTGCAGACTGCGAGATCGACAGATTCGCCATCTTGTTTCTTTCGGCGATCGCTGATGTGAAGTTTTTGGAAACTTTAAATCTGTCATATCTAGGAATATTTTTGGCACTGCTAGATTATAACACTTTGAATTATGGATTTTTCGGCTTACCTTGTCGAGCTTTATATAGCGTGTGATTGTATGGTTTCCCGTGATTTGTTTGTCAATTTTCCTGACAGCGTGGAAAAGTTTGGTTTTTCTCGCTTCGGACATTTCCGTTCAAATTACAAGCGTCTAGTCCGTCATTCATAATTCAGCCGTCGTCCATTAAAGAATATCCGCGTCCATAATCCAAATTACAACACATATAAGGGAAGTGGGAAGAGGTGCCGACATACTGACTGCGTCACATGACTTCACAGAATAGACTTGTGGTAAACCTAATCTAAAGCACATACCAAGAATCTAACGATTCGTGATATGTGTTGTATCTCAGGTACGCTTTTACGAAGATTGTCTATATAGCGTTTGGTGAATGAGAAGGAACGGACTTTGAATGGATCGGTTTTTAAAACGCCTGCATATAGTCATATTCATTAGAGAACAGATACAGGTTAACCAACAGGGGTGCACAATTAGTACCCATTGGAATACCTATATGCTGCTGATATATTGTGTTGCCAAATTTCACATAGATAATGAGAAATTCAAGCAACTCTATAAACAAAGAAACATCCCACGTATTTAAAAATAAATAGATTAAATCGGAAATTGACAAACGGCGCCTCATATAGTGGTATCAACTCGTTCTTTACCCATTTTCTATCAACAGGAATTGAATAGGCGTGATTTAGATATATACAGATATGGCTTTTGGCCTGGTCTTTATCGGGACAGCAGCTGTCTTCATATGCTTGGTGATGGTTGCCGTCAAGTTGACCCAGTTTATCACTGACTTCAGGAGGAGGAGTAAGCTTTTATCTGGTGTTCCTGGCCTTCCAGCCAGCCGGATCTGGGGACATCTGCTTGTGGTGAGAATCTTGTATGGAAACATCTACCGTTAAACACGCCCGAGTCACATGGTCACTTCCAGTTGATATTCATTTCCAATTTTTTGTTTTCTCCATTTTAACAAAGATAATTTTGTATTCAAATTTGTTATAAGTGTGTTTCTCTAGTTACAGAAAATAGCAATGCCCGAGTTTTTTTCATGCTCTAGTTGCTGAGATATCCATGTTAAAACTTTTGACCTTCTCATTTTATCCAGTATTGAAAGAACATATAATTCCATAGACACAGTTCTGAGTCAATTTGAAAAGAAACGAGATTTTATTTTTTAGTAGAAGGCATGAAGATGACAAAAGTCATCAACATGATCAAGGGAAAGAAAAATGATAAATTTCTCGAAATACAAACATTTGAAAATGTAGGTTCATGTCACATGAAGACGAAAATAACTACATGCATTGTTCTGGCTTGAGAGGAGGGAATGCAATACCTCAAGTTCCTTAAGACTTAAACAAACTGATCAGTAAAATAAGAAAATTATTTTGGTGCTCGAGCAACATGCTGACGGTCATGACCATATGGTAAAATGGAAAAAGAAATTTACGATAGGGACACAGATAATCGTGATAATTCTCAAAAATAATTCTCAAAAGAGAAACTTTTGAAAACAACTATCTTTTAAACCAGAGAAATCATTTCGTTATATATGTTCTACAAAGTGCACAATCAACAGGATTGAACTGTATTTGATACATTTTATGATTGCAGTATCCAGGTCCCAATGAAGAAGGTCTGGCGTGGCAGCGTAAAATGATTGGTATATACCCACGATTTGGCTTGCACTGGCTTGGCCCATTTATACCTCTTGTGCTTGTACATCATCCTGACACATTGAGGCTCATTCTCAAAACTACAGGTAATTCTCTGTAGTAGTAAATAAGCAAAGCTGGTATACTTGACATTTGACCTCTGAGTGCATGGCCACAGAACAATGCCGCTATAGTTCAATCATTTCTGGCCACTTGACCAGAAGTGGCCTTTGACCCATCTGTATTCCTTCGCAGTTATGCGGTCATTTCCTCGGTGGTGACGGGATGATCACTTTGCATCGAGGTCATCGGGCCTGCATGATGTGTATTGTGGAACTGTGGGTGCATGCAGAGCTCGGGACAATCTCGCTAAAACGTGAATGAGTCTGTGAGGCAGTGAATGAGTAGGAGGTCGAGGACAAGCTTCGGGAAGGAGGAGGAGGAGTCACCATTTAATGTCAAGTGTGAGCCATTGGCAGCGGTGGTGAAGTTGGTGGTGGCTTTGCTCAATGCCTGTCTCAATGCAAGAATGCCCTAACATTAAGGACTGAGATCTCCATCAAGCATACTTCTATACCTATTAAGTTACATATTAATGCCATGATGCAGACAGATGAGAGAAAGAAAGATCAACAGCAACAAAGATTGTGCGTTACACATTTTATTCTCCCATCCATCACATCATACCCAAGCTCTGAGAGCCACATTGGGTGTGATGCATCGTCAACTGCTCTTGTCCAATCAAAAGCCGCTATTTGGTGTTGCATCTGTCTTCTGCCTTGCTTGCTCTTGTTCACTAGATGTATTCTTGGCAGCTCATGTCTAATCAGATGCCGCCATTTCAGTTGTAGTGTCAATCTTTGCTTATCCGTTATCCATTTATCCTAAGCATCTTCGGGCAATCCAGAATACTGTAACAGAAACATATCCTGGTTTGTGCATTTTGACCACATTTAGAATGACCTCGATGGGCGGTAGCTCCGTATCTTCTTCCAAGCGGTGCCTCACGGTGAACATTTCAAGCGAGAGCATGCTATAATGTTCGTAGATAGCCATGGTTGTTTTTCTGATGTTGGGGAACATGGTTGTGTGCAAAGTTATCTTTGATCGCCGCAGCACAAGTGTTAATAACCAGTTTCACAATATGATACCAAAATTTGGGTTCTTCCTCACTCAGGCTTCCCTGGGACGTATCCGGACTATCAGCGGTGGAGCTGTCCATATCATTGGGTGACCTCTCAGTATCAGACGGCATGCATCTGCATCAGCTTCTTGCGACTGAGTGTCTTCATACCCACGTATATTCTTTTGGTGTCGCATCATATCGTAGTGCCCGCTGAACATCCGTTCGCACTCAGAGCATGTATAACCCATGTTGGCGGTTGAACGTCAAATGTACGTATTTGGGATACAGTTGCTTTTATGGACATAACAGAGTAACGCCCGCTAATAACTAGCTTAATGAACAACGCCCGAGTGAACTAGCACAGAAGTCTAGATATCTCATGGAAGACATTTCATCTTACCGCCGTGGAGGAAGAGACTGCATTACTGCAGAGGAATACGGAGGGGTTAAAGATACGTGATCAAAAGTGTCAGAAATATAGCGGCCTTGACCTCCAGCCTTGTGGCCATGCACTCAGAGATCGGTCAAGTGTACCAGTTTTGCTCTTTTACTACTACCAGTCTCACTCATCCCTGAATGAAGCAATATCGAGGAAGTGTGAACTAAAACTGAGGGTATGAAACAGGTTATCTCACATGCATTCATTCATGATATCTTTTATCAAAACGCTATATAAATTATCAATGGTCTCTGACCCTCTTAATTAAGTGTGTACACACTCACAGAGAATAAGAATCTCATGCAGTTAGTTATTGTAAACATCGTTGAATGCTTGTGATCGTATTTTTTGTTGGCGGACCTCTGCAAAGAACAATTTTGTAACTGGCAGAGTAAATGTATTGACAGCTAAAAACGAAATTATGATGGAATGGACTTACTGAAACAGAACGTTTTCAGATGCAATTGTTTTTCTACAAATAGAAAATTTAGTACGAGTGCATGCTAAATTATCAATTTAAAATACATAGTCAGCCTCAATACTGTTAACATAATCTTACATGGTTAACCCATCAATCCACCAATCATGCATGGTTAACCCATCAATCCACCAATCATACACGATTAACCCATAAGTCCACCAATCATGCATGGTTAACCCATCAACCCACCAATCATGCATGGTTAACCCATAATTTCACCAATCATGCATGGTTAACCCATCATTCCACCACTCATGCATGGTTAACCCATCATTTCACCAATCATGCATGGTTAACCCATCATTCCACCACTCATGCATGGTTAACCCATCAATCCACCAATCATGCATGGTTAACCCATCAATCCACCATTCATGCATGATTAACCCATCAATCCACCAATCATACATGGTTAATCCATCAATCATTGGTTAACCCATCAATTCACCAATCATGTACTGTTATCCCATCAATCCACCAATAATACATGTTTAGCCCATCAATCCACCAATCATACACGGTGAACCCATCAATCCATCAATCATACACGGTTAACCCATCAATCATGCATAGTTAACCCATCAATCCACCAATCATGCATGATTAACCCATCAAGCCACCAATCATGCATGGTTAACCCATCAATCCACCAATCATGCATGGTTAACCCATCAATCCACCAATCATGCATGGTTAACCCATCAATCCACCAATCATGCGTGGTTAACCCATCAATCCACCAATCATGCATTGTTAACCCATCAATCCACCAATCATGCATGATTAACCCATCATTCCACCAATCATACATGGTTAACCCATCAATCCACCAATCATACTTGGTTAACCCATCAATCCACCAATCATACATGGTCAACCCATCATTCCACCAATCATACATGGTTAACCCATCATTCCACCAATCATACATGGTTAACCCATCAATCCACCAATCATACATGGTCAACCCATCATTCCACCAATCATACATGGTTAACCCATCAATCCACTAATCATACATGGTTAACCCATCAATCCACCAATCATACATGGTTAACCCATCAATCCACCAATCATACATGGTTAACCCATCAATCCACTAATCATGCATGGTTAACCCATCAATCCACTAATCATACATGGTCAACCCATCATTCCACCAATCATACATGGTTAACCCATCAATCCACCAATCATACATGGTCAACCCATCATGTCTCCAATCATACATGGTTAACCCATCAATCCACCAATCATACATGGTTAACCCATCAATCCACCAATCATACATGGTCAACCCATCATTCCACCAATCATACATGGTTAACCCATCAATCCACTAATCATACATGATCAACCCATCATTCCACCAATCATACATGGTTAACCCATCCAGCCACCAATCATACATGGTCAAGCCATCATTTCATCAATCATACATGGTTAACCCATCAATCCACCAATCATACATGGTTAACCCATCAATCCACCAATCACACATGATTAATACCATCAGTGTCAACCAAACAATATTGTTATCAGATATTCATTCGAGTCCAGGCTTTTTCAATGTTTAAACTGCAAAACACTTGCTTCAATGTGCCTTTCTTCTATCTGAACATGAAGAAAAGCAGCTTTCTCTATCAGGTCTATAACATTGATCAATGAGCTGTAGTCATGATTGTATCACTGTGACAGTGATTGTGTTTTTGTGAGTGTAGTTTACAACACAACGGAGTGCCATATACTATAATGTGAACATTCTGTATTACTGAGTGCTTCAGGGGTTTGAGATCTGGATCATGATACTGTCTTATCTCTCGTGTAAGTTATTGAGAAATCATAAATGACAGCTACTATAGTATTGCTGGGAAACCATTCTTACCATTTTGAAGCATTTAAAAAAACATGATAACTTATATCATCTCACTTCACATTGACTATTATTGTAACAAAAGAATTCTTTCTGAAAATGTTATCATTATGTAGAAATACATTTATGGGGGGATATTTGGTGATATAGGAGGGTGACTTGAAAATATTAGCGAAAAGCTTTTTTGTGGATATATATTTCGACATATACTTATCATGTCATCGTCTCTCTTCCTGCATTATGCTAAAGTTAATCAGTGGATCCCAATGACATTTGGTGATGTTTGTAGAACCCAAGGGCCAGATTTACCTGCTCGTCAAGTCTTGGGTAGGAGATGGCCTGCTCCTGAGTGGGGGTAAAAAATGGGCCAGAAATCGCAGACTCTTAACACCAGCTTTCCACTTTGACATCTTGAGACCCTACATGCTAGTCAACAACCAGGCTGCATCTATATTCATGGTATGTATTTTATGTACATACTTTTAATTTATCTACTCCACTGTTGAACCATATTATTGTCTGAGTGTACTATGTTTTGTCCTGTTCAGGCTTAAATGATTCCTTTAAGTTGTAATATAAAAGTTGCGCTAGCAAATTTATTGTTTACCAGCTGTTGCATTAGCCATGTATGGTAACGTTTTTTATCAAACACTCTTCTAGTCCAGCCAATGTCCTTCTCATTCAGTGTGGTTCAGTATTCTATTGATCCCTTTGGCTTTAAGTGGGGTATATAATTTGCATCTAATTTCCACAGATTACCACAAAGTGCTAAACAGTGAACATAAATTACCACAAGTGACAATACGATATCACAATACGATAGTTTTATTTAAATTTTTATTATTTGTAACAAAAACATAAGATTTTACCCATTTTCATTATATTTGTGCTCATTAGTCATACCTCCCCACTTGATATCACTAATCAAAGAGATCATGTGATTTATCATTATATAATGGTCTATTGTTGTCCTATTTTAACGTTCATACAGGTAGTGTATCTAACACAGTACTAACACAATATTTCACCTCAACTCAACCGAAATTATACCTACCTCGGATGTAAAAATGGTAACTTTCAACAGGCAAAAACTGATTTAACAAAAAAAGCACTATTTCTATTACATAGGGCATTTTCTGGCATCAACCCATCTCCAGATTTATATAACAAACCATTCGACATACTGATCAAACCGATTATGACCTACAACTCTGAAATATGGGGTACAGAAGTTCTAACAAAGTTACTAGATGACTTAGAAAAATTCTTTACAAGCTCAGACAGTGAACCTTTTGAAAAACTCCACTCCAAATTTTGTAAAATGAACTTACAGGTCGGGAACAACACAGAAAATATAGCATGCAAAAGAGAACTCGGTAGATTTCCACTTATAATATATATCCATTTAAATGTTCTAAAATATATGATACATCTTGAACATAGTAGTGACCGACCTCTTCTTCAAGATGCTGTAGCCTGCAGCAAATCATTAAAAGCTGATGGAATAGGATGGCACAGCTACGCCACAACTATCATGAACAAATATATCAACAAAACAGAATTAGGTCAGCTAACACTTTCAAAAAGTAAACAAAAAAATATTGCCCAAACGTTAAAGCTAAATATATTAATTTTTACCATAACAAGCTGGATAAATCGGAAAAACTATTGCATTATACATATATAGACCAATCATACACCATGGTTGGATATCTACAACAAATAAAAAACAGAAACATTAGACAATCACTAACGAAATCAAGAATCTGTGCACATAGACTAGAGATTGAAACGGGCAGATACAGGAAAATAGATAGAAACAAAAGGTGGTGCAGGCGGTGTAAAAACACACGTGATATTATAGAGGATGAATATCATTTCATATCCGAATGTCCTTCAACAGCGAAACTTAGGAATACGCTCTACAAAACATAGAAAACAGCTGCATATTCTTTGGGCAACTAACTGACCAAGAAAAGTTTTACTTTGTAATAAATCCACCAAACCACCTGTCACCAAAAGTTGGAGAACTTTTATTTCAAATGCTATAAGAGAGAACTAAGCATCTCGCGAATCTTGCTGCCACCGTATCTTAACATAAACAACACGTGTGTGTATCAACAATCAGCGACACAATCCCATTACATAACATATGTTTGGTCTCATGTACATGTAGTAGAGGTTCCCTGTCTGAACTTAAGGGTTCCGACTTACTTTTTCTTATGCAGTAATTATGTATATTTTTTGGTTGTAGGAAAAGATTGAGAGCTTTTCTAGGAATGATGCATATTTTGAGTTGTTCCGTGAAGTGAGCATGTACACCTTAGACGTTATCCTAAGATGTGCCTTTTCATACAAAACAGATTGCCAGAGACTCGGGTAAAGCTATATTGTTTACCGTTTCATGATTTTCAAAGTCATGTTTTTTTGGGGTTTTTTTGCAACGTTTCACATTATGATGGTATAATCAATATGAATAGTGGGATACCAACTTCCTTATTAATTATGTCTCCCCCAACTATGTTGGGGGGAGACATCTAGTGTTTGTGCTGTCTGTCTGTCTGGATGGATGGATGTCTGTCTGTCTGTATGGATGTCTGTCCGTCCCCTTGCCTTGCCTGCAAGATATCTTGAAAACTACTGGATGGAATTTCACCAAACTTGGATGGAAGCTTCATTGGGATAGCCCCCTCATTTGATTAGGTTTTGGTGTATGTGCGTGCATTCATCCGTGTCCGGTGTCCGTCCGTCCGTCCATCTACTTGTACATGTATATACAGGCCTTGTCTGCAAGATATCTTGAGAACTACTGGACGGAATTTCACCCCACTTGGATGGAAGCTTCAGTGGGATAGCCCCCTCATTTGATTAGGTTTTGGTGTGTGTGCGTGCATTCATCCATGTCCGGTGTCCGTCCGTCCGTCCATCTACTTGTACATGTATATACAGGCCTTGTCTGCAAGATATCTTGAGAACTACTGGACGGAATTTCACCCCACTTGGATGGAAACTTCAGTGGGATAGCCCCCTCATTTGATTAGATTTTGGTGTGTGTGCGTGCATTCATCCATGTCCGGTGTCTGTCCATCTACTTGTACATGTATATACAGGGCTTGTCTGCAAGATATCTGGAGAACTACTACATGGAATTTCACCAAACTTGGATGAAAGCTTCATTGGGATAGCCCCCTCATTTGACTAGGTTTTGGTTTGTGTGCATGCGTTCATCCGTGTCCGGTGTCCGTCCGTCCGTCCATCTACTTGTACATGTATATACAGGCATTGTCTGCAAGATATCTTGAGAACTAATTTCACCACACTTGGATGGAAGCTTCAGTGGGATAGCCCCCCTCATTTGATTATGTTTTGGTGTGTGTGCGTGCATTCGTCCATGTCCGGTGTCCGTCCGTCCGTCCATCTACTTGTACATGTATATACAGGGCTCGTCTGCAAGATATCTGGAGAACTACTGGACAGAATTTCACCAAACTTGGATGGAAGCTTCATTGGGATAGCCCCCTCATTTGATTAGGTTTTGGTGTATGTGCGTGCATTCGTCCGTGTCCGGTGTCCGTCCGTCTACTTGTACATGTATGTACAGGCCTTGTCTGCAAGATATCTTGAGAACTACTGGAGGGAATCTCACTCCACTTGGATGGAAGCTATGTACAGTGGGATAGCCCCCTCATTTGATTAGGTTTTGGTGTGTGTGCGTGCATTCATCCATGTCCGGTGTCCGTCCATCTACTTGTACATGTATATACAGGGCTTGTCTGCAAGATATCTGGAGAACTACTGGACAGAATTTCACCAAACTTGGATGGAAGCTTCATTGGGATAGCCCCCTCATTTGACTAGGTTTTGGTGTGTGTGCATGCGTTCGTCCAGTGTCCGTCCGTCCGTCCATTTGCTTGTACATGTATATACAGGCTTTGTCTGCAAGATATCTTGAGAACTATTGGATGGAATTTCACCAAACTTGGATGGAAGCTTCATTGGGATAGCCCCCGCATTTGATCAGGTTTTAGTGTATGTGTGCATGCATTCATCCATGTCCGGTGTCCGTCCAACCGTTCATCTACTTGTACATGTATATACAATGAAAATCGCTTCTTTGCAGTTAATATTTTTAGATACGCAGCTTTGTTTAAGATACTTATTGCTACATTCATTTTATAGCACTTTCCCTTAAATTATGTGCCCATTCAAGGCAAGGTGGGAGGTTGGGGGAGACTTATGTTTTTGCTCAAAAAAACAACCAGCATAGGCTTCATGCCGCAGCGGCAACTCAAGGGTCAAAGCGGAACCTCTAGTTTTCTTTGCTTCTGTGGATATGTTTAAATTTTTGTTCTGTCTATGTCCACTTTATATGTCAACCAAAAATGAAACATTTATAAATAATGTTATTGTTTATTATTAAAACAAACCCGTTGTTACTTAATGCCACTTTTCCTCCATTTGGAGATCCACTGCAAACAAATTAACTCCCCTTAACGGTCCCCTGGATCGTCCGCTAGGTGGCGTGCTCTCCGCACATGTCCCATTCTCTTTTTCTGTGCAATGGCAAGACCTGTTTATGACAAGGCCGAGCCAAGTGGGGAGGATGGGCGGGTAAATCAAACCGTAACAACGGGTTTGTTTTAATAATAAACAATAACATTATTTATAAATGTTTCATGTTTATGTCTTAAAACGTCACCCGTTGTTACTTAATGCCAGACTCCCAACAGTGGGGGTTGGGTAGCCGGCCTTGTGGCTTGCTTTTGGATTGAGCGGAGCACGCCCTGTTCTGATTTTGTAAATCTCATATGCCTAGTAATATCAAGATAATTCCCGTGTCGTATAGAAGCGTAGGGAACTCAAGGTATTACGAGTAGTGCGGTGAGTGGGGGAATGTATTCCGACCATCTGCCCGCATACCCGGCTAGATAATCAGATGCCATCGTGATGCCTTGAAGTCCCTTCGTCTCCGACGTGGTCTGTCTTCTATGCTTGCCGGATTGTCGGGATCTTGCTTGCATGAGCGGCGCCCCCCCCTTTTTCCTGATAGGAATAGTGGATTATACACTGCAGTAGGTTCAGTGTCGCCATCCTATTGTCTGTATAGACCCGCCTGAAGATAGCATTCAGCGTGAGTCGAAGTGGCTCAGACGTCACGCTGGCTCTAATCTTGTGAGACGATGTCTTCATAAAGGAGTAGGAGCGTAGATGGCGAGTTGGTTAACCCAGACGGCAGTCTTCCTCCACCCATGTAATGATGATGAACTGTTAACGTCCGCTGATGGGTCTGTTAGAAGTGAAGAAGGAAGAAAGGCAGCTGGAACCCCTTTCGCAGTTGTATGAAGAGTGTCCCAAGCCTCCGACTGGATCTAAAAGCTCTTCTCCTCCAGCAGGTACACGAAATCTGTCAATGCTGGAAACTGGTACAGTCTCAGAATGTCTGGTCCTTGACGTGCGGAATTGTTCCAGATGACGAACTCCGGAGTTGGATGAAAAGATCTGGTTGAGCAATCTGTCATCCTGTCAAGGAACTGCATTCCACTGCGTAATGCTCTGATTGCGGAGTGAAGACTGTCATGGAGCTGTCCTGTAGAACAGAATCTTGACTACAGTTGATTAAACTGGCTCGAATGGTAGGCATAAGAATGCCCCAGTACCATATCCAACTCTTCTCGGGTAGTAACTGGCATGTTCGGTGAGGCTGTAGGCGAAGGTCATGGCAAGCCGAAACGCTGGAATCTGGTCGATTCCGTGGGTGAACTTGACAACTCTGGATGATGCTGAGGGATACCCCTGTATACTACTTGACTGGAATTCCCTGTCCTGGTACAGCTTCTGAAGGAAAGATCAGCTGTTGCTGGAACAGAAGTAGTGTTGACCAGAGGCCCTCCAACATAGTACATCCTCCGGCCTTGAAGCGGCTGTACAGTAGATAGTAGCTTGCTGTTACTTCGGTTGCTGCGGGTCCCGGCGCCTCCATAGAAGAAAAATAATCTTCCGGTTGTAGTACCCTTGTAGGACTTGGAGGAAGTTGTCGGTGGTAACCCTGCAGTGATGTGAAACACATGGTGTTGTAACCAGGTATAGCTGATACTGTACTGCTAGGACCAGTGTAGATGTTTCCAGAGACTGGGATATTGCTCCCCCCCAAACTTGACGCAGTTGACTACCTTCCAGGGGAAACCATCTTCCAACGTAGATATCCTTGAGGAAGATGATGCGTTGCTTGTCTGTCGTGGTACCCACGTGCCGGTCATCTGTTGCACGAGCAATGGACCGCTTAAACTGTGAATTCCGCATCGATGAATGTGAACTTCTCTGTCCTTAGATCCGGCTCCGGCATCTTCACTCTGAAAGGCGGGCGAAGATGTTCCGGGATGAGCATCGTAAGATTGCTTGTACTTGCCCTCAGGTGCAGTTGTAGGGAAGAAAAACTGTAATGAGGAGTACCCAAAGCACACCAACGCTGTGCTAGGTAGTAGTCCCATCCAATGGTGTTGATGGTCCGACTGTCGGTGCAGGTTCCCTACTCCGTGAGAAAGTCAAAGATCCATCTTATGCTTCTTATCTGGATCCTGGACTACCCTGGCTATGGCTGTCAGGAACCAGTGATGTAATTCTGTATTGAGTCAACATCATGTCTTCTACAGCACGAGCTTGCTTCTGATGGAGTACAACTGCTGGCGACTTTGTGACGTTCAACAGTCTGTCAAGATCCAGGTCCGGCTTCGGGGCCTTGAACGGTAAGTTGTCTCCGTGAAGGATGTAGCCTTATACGGACCAGGTTCCAGGAGCGCCCTCTGAGCCCTGCACTGTCGATCCATGCTGACACACAAGTCGTCTGATGCCGGAGATGGTGGACATGTAGGCAAAGCTTCTTCCTTAGACGGCTTATTCAGTCCGTAGAGAGATGCTGCTGTAAGCCTCCTCCATTACGGGTGATATCCGAAAGCTGGTCGGTAAGCTGCTTGCCTTCGCCAACCGCTAGTTTGGGCATTTCAGGGACCAACTCGTGTAATGCCGCTATCCTGGCCCTGAAGGAAATCTCTTCCTCGATATTCCGTTCTACCTCCGCCCGAAGGATGGGGGTTGAAACCTGAGATGAGGATGCCGCAGAAGTGGAAACGTCGTGCCTGGTCCTCATCATCCGAGCCAGACTCAGCACTGCTAGAAGAATGGGGTCGAGTAATCTCCCGGGCCTCCGTTGCAGGAACCTCTTCCGTGGTGATGGTTGCTGTCGGAGGTATTTCTGGAACGGACGTCTGCCCGCTCCGCTCCGCGGGACGGCTCCGATCCATGGCTGCATCTCCAGTTTTTTTCTTATCCCGATGCTCGGTCTTCTCTTGATGACCCGGGCTAGGGTGACGACGGGTATAAGCCCGATCTCCCGAATCCGTGCGCTGTAGCCGATGATGGGAAACCGGTGAACGACTCCTCTGCCGCCTGATGTAAGGTCGCTCTGGCGAGAAATCCCTGCAACGGCGCCTTCGAAGCTCTATATAAGATGAACGGGACCGTCGCCTCGTCCGGCACCTCTCCCAATCTTAACGTGGCACTAGGGATCGGCTTCGTCTACGAGATCTGTCTGTCGCAGTACCGGTATACGGTTCCGTGGAACGGGTATGACTTGAACTCGAAGCTGACCTAGGTCATTCTTGCTGCTCCCGTTCCCCGTAAGTCCGTGTCCTGTAGGATGCGGAGTCCCGGCGATCTGTATAAGTCCGTTCTTCCTGGGTCCGTGACTTCTCAGATGTCCGTGCTGTAACCCGCTCCGGGGTACGGCTCCGAGAACTGGTTCCAGGTTGAGGTTCCGTGGTACGGCTCTCTGTATAGGTCCGTCCAACGGCGTCTCTATGCTCTTTGTAGGCTTTAGGCTTCTGCAGCTCACGGCCTTTCTTTGTACGGTGATCCCGATCAGCTGTTTTCTTGTCGGGGTCCCGCTGTGATACCGGAGTCCGGTGACTTGGTCTTGATTTCCGGACTACCGTGGTCGATTCCTTCTGTGTCTCCGGGATACGGCTGTCCAAACTTGATCTTCCATCACCAGCGGAGGCTTGGAAGAACAGGAATCGATGTCAGATGAATCGGCCTGATCTGTACCTCTGTCAGGGCTATGACGTAGAGTCCTTCTCAGGTCAGCTGGTGCCGTCGCCGCAATTGAAGACTGGTCTAGCTGTACGTCGACCTCGCCTCTAGCAGGTGCTGTTTCCATAGGAACTGTGCCACTGGGCTGAATAACCGAGCTCGCCGAATTCGTGAAGTCCATGTCTTCATTCAACGAGAGATCCTCGAATAGGGCCTGATTAGCATAAGCTCTTTCTGTAGGTCCTTTCTTCGAGTTGAGGCCGGCAGCTCTCAGCAGAATGCTTCGCCTCTCTGTAGCATACCTGCGCCCCCAGTAAAAGAGGATGACTGTGCTTCCCGATGAAGCTTGCCGTGGAAGGTATCCATGGGGCAGAAGTCTGTACTTTGGCTCTAGTTGATCTCCAGACTTCTCCAATCCCGATGCTCCGTATATCCCGATGCTCCGGGATACGGTGATGGTTGATGTACGTGCGCTGCTCATCCATCTGTGCAACGTGCTTGTTGACGGGAAAAAAACGATGAACGGTTTCTTCCTCGTCTGGTGCAAAGTCGCTCCGGAGTATGGTCCCTGTAGTGACGATTCCGGTAGGCTGGACTGTGTGAAGCCATCCGATGAACGGACCTCTCCCAATGATGACGTTCGGGAATAGAATCTCGGCGCTGTAATGATGTACATCTTCGTCCACGAGATCCACTTCGCCGTATTACCGGAACAAGCCTCCGTTATACGGGTTAAAGTTGAGGTAGAAACCGACTCACGGCATTCTAGTTGAGTCCGTTCTTCATAACTCCGTGCCCTCTTGGATGTAGAGTCCCGGGTATACGAAATCTGCTTGCCGTAATACCGGGACACGGCTCCGTTGTACGGGTAAAAGTTGAAGTAGAAGCTGACTGACAGTGCTCTAGTTGAGTCCCCTCTACATAGCTCAGAATCTTCTTGGATGTGGAGTCCCGGATCTACGAGATCTGTTGCCGTAATATCAGGGTACAGCTCCGTTGTACGGCTCCGTAGCTCCGAGGTTCCGTGGTACGGCTCCATAGGCGGTTCCATGGTACGGGTCCAAGTTGAAAGTAGAAGCCGGCTCACGGCGTTCTAGCTGAGTCTGTTCTTTATAAGTCCGGGTCCTGTAGATGTGGAAAACCCGGTGATCTGTATAAGTCCGTTCCACTTGAGTCCGTGACTTGTCAGAAGTATACACTCGGTGCGTTGGAAACATCCGTGCTGTAAACCGCTCCGTGGTATGGCTCTGGATATGCTTCCTTCCCGAGGTGCCGTGATACGGCTCTCTGTAAAGGGCCGTATATCGGAATCTGTAAACTTGTCCGTCTCACGGCGTCCCGTCTAGGGCTGTGACTTCTGTAACGGTGATCCCGGTAAACTGTATTCATGTCGGGGGTCCCGCTGTGGTGATGAAGTCCGTGGTCTTGATCTCCGAACTACCGTAGTCGAGTCCGTCTGTGTCTCCGGGATACGGCGTTCCTTGAACGGGTCCCTGCTAGAAGACTGTTCTTCGTTGGCTTGTGGAGACTTGGATAAACGGGAACTGTTATCCGGGACTCGGCTTGATCCGTGTCTGTGACGGGCCGTCTAGTAGAATCCGTGATCTGTTCAACCGATGCAGTCGCAGCAATCCGTATCGCCGTGCTTGGACTTGACTGGCCTGCACTTTGTCTTTTAAAAATCCCGTTGACTGTAAGACTGCGGCACTGGGCTGTATATATGGGCTTGCCGTTGTCGCTAAAGTTGAAACATCATTAGCGCTAAGTCGAAGATAAGGCCTGGTCAGCTTTTGGTTTCTCAATAGGTCTTTTCTTCAATTGCCGGCTGCCTGGATAGTTGACTATGTGTCGCCCAGCTAGAGTCATCCCAGTCTATACCTTCGGCACATGTAAATAGCCTATAGCATAATGTGCCCTGCATAAAAAGACAAAGAAGAAAATGTGAGTCTTTACGGAATAAACACTGACGATCAGATTCACATCTCATACAATTCTTGATACTGACTTGACCAGAAAGAAACGATAAGTCGCTGGTAGGAAAAAAAAACCTTCGTTACAGCCAAGTTGTAGAAGAAAACCTGCTTCTCCGCTGGACATCTGCCAGGTCAGTCACCAGAATTGAATACGTCGCCATAGGCTAGCTATGCCAGGTCACGTCGCCCCAGTCTGCACAATATACGGCATGTTACCTGGCTGTAACACACCTGTGCCCTGCACTAAAAACGAAGAAAAATGCAAGTCTTTAACTGGTTAAACTGACGACCTGATTCGTTCTTTTATTAAATCCTTTAGCTGTGCGACTGTGTAGGTTCATATAGAACTACCGGGAGATAAAAATAACCCTAGAGTGCGTCTAAAAACAATCCAAAGTTACTGTTTACAGGAGCTCTTCAAAAACAGGTCTAGCTAGCTAGACTGCAAAAGAAAAAGAGAATGGGACATGTGCGGAGAGCACGCCACCTAGCGGACGATCCAGGGGACCGTTAAGGGGAGTTAATTTGTTTGCAGTGGATCTCCAAATGGAGGAAAAGTGGCATTAAGTAACAACGGGTGACGTTTTAAGACATAAACACAAATTCTTCACTCTCATACCATATCTTTCTGTATCTCACGATTGCAATTAATACATTTTTACTCCTCAGCCCTACGGGCTCAGGAGTATTGTTGTGGCCCTAGGGATGTGTCTGTCCGTCTGTATCTCAATAACTATTTCTGGGAAGTTCATGAAACTTACAGGTTATGATCCTTTTATTTTTTACTTGTGCCTTTGAGACTTTCAGGTCTAACTGGTCGTTAATTATTTTTTTACATTTTTTTTTATTTTTCTACCCTTTTCTAGTCTCCTAAAAACGGATCTACAAGTATGCATACATTAGCCCTACTTTTATACTGTCTTACTAGCTTGTAGCCAATCAAGAGCTCCATAGTAAAGTTGTACATTGGTTCAGTGTAGTGAATGACTGGTCATTGGTTTGGTCTAGAAGTCTATATTCCTCTGCATATTCAGTAGTACGGTATTGCCAGACTAATTGTATCCCTACGCTGTTGAGAAAAAAATAGTCTAACATTAAAACTGTGAAAATCGACTTGTTATTTCGTCTAAAAGTTCTCAGAATGGATTTAAACGATAATAAACGCCTGTTTTATCGGAAAAGGGCAACTTGTACTTTGTCTTGTAACAGAATTGTAGGAACCTGTGAGATTGTCAAAAACGAAAGTAGTCAAAAACGAAAGTAGTGCCCATGTGTTTGTGCTTCCTGCCAACACATCCGATGAAGGAGTTGAGTTTTCAGTTGTAAAATGAACTGGTCGTCGGCCAGTACAAGCGGTGTCTCGCATAACAAGTCCTAGCTCTAGAATATACTTCATGGACATGATGGAAGATAGCGAAAGGTATGGCCAACCCAATAAATCATCGTTGTTGTTGTTGCACTGACGCTAATGCATAATACCAACGGAGATTCGTCAGGGGAGTTTCTATCTCACATTATGATGGGATGTGATTTTCGGCTATCGGAGCCAGTTTTTCTTAGAGAAGTGAAATTCTCCATGTGCAGTATCTGTATGTAATTTGTGCATTTTTATTCTGAAATTTGAAGGAAATCTGTTCAGGATCAAAGAAAATCTCCAATTCTGTTAGACGGGGGTATCCCAGCAGCCTTTGCGGCGCTCCCTGACAACTACCGCGTGGGCTAAAGCAAGGCATAGCGACGTATTCACTTAGCCCAGGCAGACCGCGCTTCTCGCCGTTAAA